>ML259437.1:32470-43805 GCA_005239495.1 Nicotiana undulata | reverse complement strand
ATTGGTATGGACAATTGTAGATATCTCTGTTACTATTGTACGTAATTCAATATTCTTGTATTTCTTTACTTGAATTATAAATACTGATAATCTTTATTAACTAGGTACCTCGTAACCCTCTTCATCTTTCTTCTTTTACTTGCTGAAACTTGTATCTACCTTTCGATTCTCTTATTTTATTTTTCCATATGGGTGGATAGATATTCTTGCCTTAGATCTCCTTTCAAGAAACTAACTCATCTTAGTACATACATGATCTGCTAGAAGACCTTAAATTTACTCATCATAGGCATGATGCAAAATCGAGTTCCTCTGACTCAACTCTTCCACATCAATATTCAACCTCTTACCAATCGTCTTTCTAGATGTATGCATCGTCGTATTATAAATAAGATTGAATTGAGGAAAATTGAGTTCTTACGACTGAGCTCTACCACACGATCTAGAGTGAAGAAAGAGTAACAATCCTAAATGCCCTGTAGCCTCTTGCTTATAAGTGTGGTGCACAACACACCCATAAATAAGACTCTACTAGACACGGCTTGTAGACATCTCTAGGACAGAACTGCTCTGATACCAAGTTTGTCACGCCCCAACCTTGGGAGGCGTGGCTGGCACCCGGTGCCAAACTGGCCCGAGCGAACCACTATGTAACTCGTTCATTCCTTTTTTTAACTATCATGGGACAACATGGCCACAACTCTTAAAGTACAATTTCAAGTGAAAAAAAACATTATATTAATGAATCATTTTTCTTAAAACATGAATGCATATGGGCCGTCAAGGCCTCTAACATACTATACAAACTGAACCCCTGTCTACAAAGCCTCTAAGAGTACATAAACATCAAAAAAGGTCGGGACATGGACCCTCCATACTATTCAATGCATGTCCCAGTTATACTGACCAAATAGGCAACTCCGGAGCGAGTGGAGTGCAGCAACACCTTCTGCTGAGCTGATAGCCTACTAGGAGGACTGTCATCCTGTCTATCGGAACCTTTGCAATCTTCTATCCAATCGTGAACCAAGATCAATATGATTTTGTTACGTATACAAAGAGAACCCGACTTCATCATCATCATATAAGCATTGTAACTCTCATATTTCAAAACCAATATTCTACAAGAAAAGGGACAGCACCTCCCCTGTTTTAATAGCGCGACGAGATTCCCGACACTTGATGTGTGTTGTTTGCCCTTTGTTTGGGTCTTGGATCATGAGAGAAACTTGAGAGAGTGTTTTTAGGGTTCTAAGGTATGAATATACTGAAAATGAATGACTAAAAACGGGGTTGAGGCATCTTATATATATCCATATGTCTCAAACCGCCTATGTGGGTCCCATAGAGAGCTGCTTGGCGCAGTCTTGTTAAAACGCGAATATCTCTCTACTCCGATGTCGTATAGACGAACGGTTTAATGCGTTGGAAACTAGACTCATAGATATTCAATTAGGTTGGTATATCATCCAATAAATCCAAGTATATTGGAAGAAAATATCAGTTACATTTGACCTAATATTCAGCACATTATGAATGTAACTTGTGAAGACCTTTGCCAACTTTTGATCCACAACTTGTTTTACTTCAAAACGTAGCACATGAATATCATATGAAAAACATAACTCATAGAATAACCTCCTCATCATTTAATGAACCATAGTTTCACCCTAAAGTACATGTTGTAACATTCCAAACTCGTCGACTTTCGATGAAACTTATTTTCTTCAATTGGTTTAGCTTCTAAGCTTTCCAATCCTATTGGTACTCGTTATTCAAGATCATAAATATTTGTAACCTCCAAGGTAACATTATTAACTTACTATGTATGCTTTCAAATATAATCTTATTTCTGAGCTTACATCAATTGACTTACGATGTACTCTCACGTACGAACATATGGGGTGTAACAAAAATACCCTTAACGGGTTTTTGGGTTCAAATATACCTGAACCGAGAATGGATAAATTTGGGTCTTTAAATAACTCCATGAAATTTTCTGAGCTTGCCACACGCATTATTTTTTTAAATTAAATTAAATCCATTTATTTTCTTATAACCCGACTCCCATGAGTTGGATATCAAATTAACATATCAAAAATTTAGGATACCACAACTCAAAAATTCAGGATACTTAGTCCTAAAGATTGGGCAAATTAATTAATTTTTAAATACATTATAAATTATGAATATATTTTAATTAGCAGGCGTAAAAGTGGCTACTGATGCACTACACGCCAACCCCAACCCTCAATAACCCGTATAACTAATATTTAACCTTAACTCCCCCGCTAGAATAAATCTTACCTGTATAAACTAAAATTTAACCCCGACCCCTTCCTTCTTCCTCAGTAGAATAGATATTAAGGTTCCCCACTCCTCCTTTTTTTCTTTTGTCATTTTATCCACAAAGAAAATATAGTTCAATTTATTTCTACTGGTATCGTTAGTTCAAATACATTCACAAAATCATTTTAATCACCTAGAGGAACCAACACCTACACCTGATATATGCGCCCAAGCTTAGAGCCTATATTGTGAAATTCCAATTCGAAGGAAGAGACTGACTTCGGACAGGTTCTTTTATCAATCTCCTGGACCTTGCTTAACTCCTTGTTCCATAAACCGGTCGCTGGTAGATCTGATCGGATCCCGGACACGCGAGAGCCCAGCCCGGGAGGAATGCATGGTTCCCTAGTGCTTCATGGGACGGACGTTCGCAGTCCTCCTCAGTCTAATCTAACTCTACCTCATTCGCCCAGGACTGCCGGCACAATAAGAGAATGAGGGAGCTAATATGCTTGCTTGTGAAGGCGAGGTCCACTCGGCTAGGGCATGCCAGAGGAGCTAAAAGACATTTGCTTCTAAGGGGAGGAGCTTCGAGTGACTTTTTTCTTTTCTCTTCGACAACCCTAACAAGTCACTTGAAGCTCTGCCCTTTGCTTTGCCTCGTGCTGTCTTCCTCTAGTTGCCCCCACCCAATAGCTAATAGGCCGAAAAAGGTTCCAGTTAATTCCCCTTCCCGTTATCATCAAACAAAAGACTATCATACACGTCTTTTGTCGGCAAGCTACCCTCGCCTACCTCATCTATAAGCATTTCTATCCGCCACGTGCGAGATCATATCAACTACTCTACTACCATCATTCCCAAGGTTTTTTTATTCAAAAGGACGAAGAATAAATTAAAGGTGTTTAACGAGCGGGCTGGACAAAAAAAAAGTCAGCATGTTCGGTTAACGAGCGGGTTGTAAGCGGGCTGAGGTTAACGGGCTGGAAATTTTCTGGCTCTATAGGGACCGTACGGGTTCACGCTTAACGGGCTCGGGCGGGTCGGTCTTTTATTAAATTTTTTAAAAATTAAATTAAATTTTTCTTTTTCAATGTTATTGATAGTTAAGTGTTTGCAAATTTTTAAGGGTTAGAATTAAACTTTGAAGTGTAAACTTTAAAGTTTAAAAAGTTTAAAGATTTAAATTTAAATTTTAAAATTCTAAATGTGGCTACTAAAAAATATTTAATAAGACTAATAGGCAATATCAAAAATTCACAATATGTAAGTAACTTTGATATTTTTATTGAACAATATATAATACTTCAAATTAATTTGCAAGTTCTTTTTTGATTTTTTTAATTTTTGAACTTGCAAATTAAAAGTTTACAACAATTATAAAAAAAGAAAAGAAATAGTACATCACATGTTTTGCATCATTTTTGTAAGCTCTTCCATGTCAACATGAGGTTCTTGATTTCCGGCATTGGTTGAATAATCGGTACCATAAACCATTATATTTTCAATTTCTTGGTCCTCCGCATCATCTACCTCGTCACGCCCTTGATTTCGCCATTCTGATCTTATCCAATCTCTTAAGCACACTAGAACTTCCAAAGCGTTGCTGCCCAATGAATGACGAGTATCTCCTAGCTACTGTCTTGCTTGGCTAAATGCGCTCTCTGATGCGACTGTTGAAATAGGCACATTTAGAACGTCTCGAGCCATGGCTGAAAGAACAGAAAATTGATTTGAGTTGCTCCTCCACCAACCCAGAGGTAGAAAATCCTTTATGAGGGACTCCAGTGACTTTTGCAAGTAGAATTGGAGTTCATCGATGTTCCGGCTACTGGTTTGTTGATGCTCTCCAATTGTAGACCAAATCAAAGTATTACTTGAAGGAATATTTTCATCTACAACTGAAGAAGCATCAACAATGTTAACATAATAATTATACAAAGTTTGTAAATATTTGTGTAGATCAGAAATACAAGTGTCACTATCAGGAGTTTCAGTTGCTCCAATATCCATATAAGTATATAAAGCACTGATTAATTGGCGACACTTTATCATTTTGATAGTAGGGTTTAAAATAGAACCAATTAGGTAAATAGGGGGAGTAGGGAAGAAATATTTTTTAAACTTATCTAGCATAGATTCAACAACAGTAGTATATCCGTCTTTCATCTTCAAATTATGTAGTAAAAGAGAAATTTCAGCAATATAAACTAAATCATTTACAATGGTAGGATAATAAGCTCCAGAAAACTCAAGTGTAGCCACATAAAATTTTTGTAAATTTTTTACAACATCTTCAATGACATCCCAAGTTCTAGATGTTAACAAGCGGTTAGGATCGGTACAATGTGAATTAACAACTTTAGTTATAGGCATTCTATATTTATAACAACATCTTAGGAATAAATAAGTATAATACCATCTAGTAACTATTTCTTCAGGCATGAGTCTTGGTTTTAGTCCATAGTGTACACATTTTTCCTTAAATGTATTTAATCTAGAACTTCTATTATTTCCTTGAATTACACCAACAACTCTCCTAACTAAAGTAATTTCATTGCTAAATAAGTCAAGGTCACTCTTCACAATCAAGTTATAAATATGACATGCACATCTAACATGAAATATTTCAGGAAGTGGTGGGTGTAGATGCGGTTTTAGTAATGTAATAGCAACATTGTTGTTAGAAGCATTATTAAATGACATACACAAAACTTTTTCTGCAAGATTATAAAATATAGCAACTTCATGGATAGTATTACTTATAAATGCACCAGTATGACTTTGATCTTCATCATATTTAAAAGCAATAATACGTTTTTGCATACAAAAATTATCATCTATCCAATGGCATGTAACAGTCAAATAATCATTTCCGTTTACAACACGACCAATATAAGAAGTAAGAGAAACTCTACAAGAAAGACTGGCGAACAAATAACGTATATATGTCTGATATTGTCCATAAAGCCTAAAGATATCAGATCTACAAGTACTTCTAGGACTACCTTTAAACATAGGGTTATAAATTCTTTGAATATAAGTAACAAGATATGGTGAAGAAGCAAAACTAAAAGGTAAACAACCTAAAAAAATCATTTTAGCTAATTCTTCTTGGTCGTTTTTAATATCGTATTTACCCATTAACTCCCCAGTGCTCGGGTTAATTTTTTGTTGCCCACCTTCATCGACTACACCCCAATCAAGAGGGTGCTCTTCTTCCAAGTGCCTACGAAGTTGACATGTTCCCCCATTCTTACCGGACTCATGTTTATAAACTTCCTTACATATTCTACATTTTACATAATTTTTCTCATTTTCTAGTCTATCAAAAATAAATTCAAACACTTACTTCTTAATCTTCGATTCTTCTTAATAGGGAGAGGAAGCTTACTTGTTCCACCCCTAATATTTTGTGTTTGACTAGCACTACCAGGTGTAGGTGGTGGTGTTTCAATATTATCGGGTGATTGAATATCATCTAAAATATTATCTAAATCCTCATCTATACCATAATTTTCTTGAAGTCGCTCATAATCTACATTTACATTTTCGGGTGAACTTTTAGAAACATGTGTAAAGCTACTAGATAGTGCAAGGTTTTTTGGCTGCTCTAAGTAAATCCATTATGTAATTTAAATTAAGAAATTAAAATAATAATTCTAAAGGTTTAAAATAAATGTACACAAAATAAGAGAAAGAAATGGAACGAGTGCATCGGGATTCTGAATGCCGCACTAATTTTGATACACTCAATCTTCAATTGATAACTTGATACTTGGTACCACACTTCACTTGAATAATTGAATTAGAAATTTTGAATACTTGATAATAATAATTTTGTAATGACTAAACTAAATATTTGATGAAACTTGAAAGTTGAAATAATGAGTAATTGAGAATATTAGCAATAGAGAATTGAGAGAGAATTAGAGTAGTAAGAGAATGAATTGTGAGGAATAATGAAGAAGAAAGGGGGCCATTTATAATTTTTAAAAGGCTAAAATTATAATTTATCAATTATTAGGGGTGGGGGGCTATTTTATTAATGGGGTACAAAAAAAAGGCTATTTATGACAGAAATGGCCGTTGGCCAACGGTCCTTTTTCAGATATGGCCGTTGGCAACGGTCATAAATTTTTTTTTAAAAAAAGTTTATACACGTTAACGGGCTGCAGCCCGTTAAGAACCCGTTAAGGGCTTAACGAGTTGTAGCAGATTCGGGGCACCGTTGCTCAAAAAGTGTATGTTTAAAACCCGTAAGCCATCCAACCCGTAACATTATGCTACAGTAGCGGGCTAGACCGGGCTGACCCGGGTTGAACCGGGTTGTAAACAGGTCAGCCCGACCCTTTAGACACATTTAGAATAAATAGCTTACTCATAATCTTATAGGCCTGCACCGCTTCATTCAATTGCTCTGTCATAAAGAAAGGGAAGGAAATCTTTTTTTGATCAATCGCCTGAACCTGTCTTTCTTTCTTTGCCAGGAGGGGTGGCCCAATCACTAATAGATCTCTCAACGGGAGCCTCATTCTGTCTAGAGGAAATAGCTTCAGTGGATCCGATTGATTAATTCGTTGTGTTTGTTGATACCCACCTGCTCGGAGTGCGGGTAAGGGCTCACCTGTTGATTGTGTCGTTGCATGCTTTTTGGTAGAGCCCCCACCTCCCATGGATACAGCTAGCACCAGGAGCCTAGAAAGGTATAGGCACCATTTCATTCAATCAATGAAGCTGCAGTCGGTTATGATGATTATGTCGTTTCAAGTGGATGTTCAGTTGGTTCAGCGATAGATGTAGTCGATGGGGTAGAGGTTCTGCAGATACTCGTCTAGATCCTCATTGCCCCAACCTTCCCTGTAGGCTCCTTGCTCCGCCAGCGCGACAACTGTTCAAATCATTTGATGCTTCTTCTCACTGAGTAGCCCCTCGACTTCCACTTCAGGTTCGGGGAGCTCCGACAGGGGGACTTGAGTCTCAGCAGAACCTTCACTTTTATTCTCTCTCCTTTCCCTAATCTCCCGGGCCTCAAATGAATTTGCTCCATTTTGCTCAGTTGGGGAGCGGAGGTACCCTCGAGCGGTGTATGGGCTGTGATATTTGTGGTAGAACTCGGAAGGCTAGCCAAGGTTGTGCCCTTCCGAGCGGACGAGGTCGGCTCGGTGATCGAGGGATTGAGTGGAGGCGGCATTGCGACCACAGGCTTGGACGTCACTTTAACATTTCTCTGCTTTTTTGAGGCCCGAGTGAAGGCATATATGTCAAACGGATTCACAATAAACAAAGGCGATTGAAAAATATTAGAAAAAAAAGGGGCTTACTCGTGACGATGTCGGGCAGGGTGTCATAGAAAGATGTTTGGGGTAGTGGCTGTAAGTTCGAAGGCTTTTGTCTTATTCGAGTGAGGATGTGAATAAGTAGAAAAGGAAATAATTAGGCTTTGAACTTACCTTCTCTGGATGGAAGGGGTGACCGAGATAAGTGATATGCGAAAAGCGATATGCTTTACACGTCCGCTTCCAGGACGTCACGCCCACGCGTCTCCTGACTGTAATGGTTGGGCTTGGCTCTGCTCGCCGGTTGTGCTACGTGAGCCTCCAGATGCCTCCAAGCAAGCGAAGGTTTTCGGGGTAATCATCGTGCGTCCTTCCCATGCTCCGTGACAACGGCGGTACCCCGAAACAAAGGGGCCAGTCTTCGTCGTGCCGGGGTATCCCGATCCGGATGCCACGAAAATTTAGGGAAGCCTTTTTCTTAAAAGACTTTCTGCGACCGGTGAGAAAGTGGACGACTTTAGGGCTTAAAGTAACACCTTTCTGTTTCATATTGAGTCCTCATAGGTGCGACCCACTTGGTATCAGATCAGCTCGACAAGTCACTCAATAGTCTTTCGCGGAGTATCCCCTGTTTTAGTGAACCTTGGGAGTTGTCGGCGGCTCGACGATCTTTATTCCAAAGGTTTATTGAGGTGAAGCTTTTGACAGGTATTCTTTTATTTATTTGTAGGTTTCTCTGCTTCAGGATCTTCCGAGGGCCTTTGTTTGAGGTGAGGTTCTATAGTTTTATGGTTACTTATGTTCTCCTCTCCCCTTCCCTGGTAGCTAGGAAAGATTTCTAAATATATTTCCTTCCTCCGTTCAGGGGCACTCTAAAGGCTTTGCAACCTTCAGAGCTGGTTGACAGTCGTCTAGTCAGTCCCTCTTGCTCTTTGATAGACATCTTTCGGTTCTCGGTTTCATCCGACGAACAACTTTAGGTCTTTATTATGTGTCTTATCCTTCCTTGCGGATTCCCGGTTTCTGAAGGAGTAGCGGCCTGTGTCTCCGGCTCTGGGAGAACTTTACCTATAGCTAACCTAGAGAGCTTTACTTTAAGATAGCTCGGGCATGCATTCTTCTTCGGAAAGAGGAGTTGCTTGCCTTACCACACCAACCACCTTAGCGCTGGAAGTTCTTGCAATGGGCAGCTAGGCAAAGGAATATTATATAGCAATTTCATATTCATTAGAGATTGTGGATCTATTCTTAGTGAGGACAACCAGATTGGGACGATCAGGTCGGTCGAGGGCAGCAACACACCAATAGGTGGATTGCCATTCTTGTACTATTTGGGTAAAGGGCAGGAGCACTCTTTCCCTCTCACCAATACTTATTATAAGGGGTGGGGCAACCGGTTAAAACTAAATATCCAACAGCCGCTTTCCTTAATGGCTACCCGCTTTCGAGTGAACTGAACTCTTGGACTGGCTGAAAGGGAAAGGGGAAATTGTACAAGGTATTTTTCACTCATTTACGGGACCAGTGTCAAAGGAAAGGATTGTTGCACTTTCTTGCTTGAATAAATCGACATTTGTGGATGCTTGTTCATTCGGGATTCTTCTATCTATATTTAGAACTACTGGATCAACTACTCCGACTTTTAGCCTTTAGAACCTATGGAACCCTAAAGTCACTCGCCCATTCAAACTCTTTTGTCCATCCCATCTAAAACCCTTGAATCAGTGAATCCGGGGACAGAGACCAAGCCCCTGCTTTATTTAAACAGCTAAGATAAGGTCTAAACCGTCTCTTCTTTTCCACATCCTCATTCCTCCTTCTTTCCGGATACTTAAGCTTCTAATGCTACGGAACCAGCTTTCTCAATCAATCAATTAAAATTAATGTGTAGGAACCTGCCCTCATCGAACTGAATGTCTGCCCATCCCGCATTTGAAGACAGACTAATGTTTAAGACCTCCTGCTTTCATGGAGATCCTTTCTTCTCTGACCGCCGGACAGGGCTAAGTCATTCGACTCATTCACATACGCATCCGGGTAAAAACGTTTAATAGTCATCGACTTCCGCAGGGTAGAGTAGCTTGGTAGCACAGGGCTATCAACCGCTCAGCCATCTCTCCCAGAGTCGCTCCCCCGACCGGAACACTTATAGGAGTGCTAACCATTTCGATAATATATCCAAATTCCCTCCGTCACCCCAGAATGAAAGGGGTGATCTCGTAGTTCTTGGTCTGTGAAGATTACCCATATATGGATGAATAACCGTAAAGTTCAACAATCTTTTGAGGGAGGGGAGTCGACTGACTGACAAGTAACTGACAGAAGGGGAAAAGAGGAGTGAAACCATTGTGACAAATTCCCGTTCGAAGGAAGAGTATTATCATCATTCATCAACCTTTCAAATGATTTTATATGTGCTTTAGCAACATTTACAACAAGCTGGACAGTATGCATTTGTCACGCATCAGGCCAACTTTTTTTATAAATTTAAAAAATAAAAGATAAAAAGTAAAAGCAAACTTTTTTTCTCATAGAGAATACATTAACGAACTAAACATATTTTTCTCATAATAAGTTTAAATATTAGTCCTCCAACAACTTCGAACAATTCTCCACTTTGATATCAGATCCTTAATCGTAAAATCTCAGACGTGCAAAGATAACATTCAGCGAAAACAATTTTCCTTATGTATGCTGTTATCCTTTAATGAACAAGGTGTCGTGAAAAGTGGTACAAAACAACCAGAAATACATTGAATCCGTATCTTGGTATTTTATTTCTTGATTCTCAATGCATCCTGACCTTCAAAAGTGTGTTAATCGCAAGTTAGTTTCAAATTTGGAGAGAAAAGGTGCTCACATGAAAATCCAACTAAAACTGAAAGAAGATACCAATCTCTACCAGCACAATCAGCTAAAGCTGTAACCTTTTCTTTTTTCTTTCTAGAACCTGTAACTTCACTATACTTGGAAGTTGTTACTTAGCAATCAGCAAGTGCAATTAGCTGATCAACCACAGTCGGGTCTGCAAGTGTACTAGTGTCCCCAAGCTCATCTAACTGCCTGGAAGCAATTTTCCTTAGAATTCTTCTCATTATTTTCCCACTTCTTGTCTTTGGAAGACCCGGTGCCCAATGTATCTTGTCTGGCGCTGCAAAAGCTCCAATCTAACATGTGAAATAAAAAGCTTCAGACACTGGTAAGAACTTCATGCAATCTCAAACACAAGGAGAATGCTAGTGTACATTCTGCAGTTAAAAAATCATATGCTCATATTTATCAGATAAGCAGCGACTCAGGTCATGTATTAGCAGTGCTTTCTAACCTCCCCTTTTGTTTTCTTTTTTCTCCTTCTGTGGAAGTACAAGGGTATGTATGTTCGAAACAAACAAAATAGGTATGTCCCCAAGGGAATAAAACTAACAATTCCCTGGTTTTCATTTTATATTCTCCAAAAATCCAATTCAACCAAATTTTCAAATACCTTACCCAATACAACAACAACAACAACCCAATACCACGGGTTAAAATATCAGATCAGTCAAGGAGATGACTACTAATACCAACTACTACTTCAACACTGGTTTTCATTTTATATTCTCCAAAAATCCAATTCAACCAAATTTTCAAATACCTTACCCAATACAACAACAACAACCCAATACCACGGGTTAAAATGTCAGATCGGTCAAGGAGATGACTACTAATACCAACTACTACTTCAACACTAAACTCCTGGGAAAAAAAAAAAAAAAAAAAAAAAAAAA
>ML259437.1:0-32369 GCA_005239495.1 Nicotiana undulata | reverse complement strand
GGGAAAAAAAAAAAAAAAAAAAAAAAGAAGAATGCCCTTAAGTCTATCAACCAGGCTGCATATTTGATACTAGACTTGGTAAGCAGGTAAAAAGGATGCTATGGTCCTAAATACAACTTGAACACTTTGCAATGGAAAGACGAGGCTCTTAAAGCTTGAAGACTGGCATGTACACTAACTCCATTATTCCTTGTGTAAGTAGTAGCTTCAGTCCTATGGCTAGAGTTTCTCTTCTTTTTCTTTCATTTTCCATTAAGTTCTGAGAGTTTATGGACTTCCTATTTTGCCCCATTGGTTGATAGTAATCAAGTAGCATGTCTAATAAAGGGAAAAACAAACAATAAGCAAATGTCGGGTCACCAGAGAGGATGGAATAAATATACCTGGTTCCTAACAACCATCACAAGACTTTTTCGCAGGTCGTCACTATATGGAACACCTTCGACCAGAGTAACAAATGCATATATTCCCTGTCCTTTAACCTTTCAGGCAGACTCCAGAAGAACAGATTAGAGTAGCGAACGGAAACTTTCATATAAACTCAGATGAGAAGTAGAAACATGAAAATACCTCATGCTCTACACCAACCACAGCTGCTTCAGCACACTGAGGATGTGAAACTAGAGCAGATTCCACTTCAGCTGTGCCAATACGATGTCCACTGCATGTGTTAAAAATACTTCATACAATATACAAGTAGAACTACCAGTTCAACTAGCTACAATATAATAGTACCTGCACAATACTCGCTTCCAATTGAATTTGCACTATTAAAGATTACTTCCAGCAAAAACGACACTTCAAATTTTCAAAATTGAAAGGAATTTGCTCAGTTCGCCGAAGGAATTTTCTTGTTCCTCTAATTTTTTTCAAACTCTTATTAGGTTATGAAAACGTGAAAATTCATATGCAAACTATACCTCACATTAATCACATCATCTACTCTTCCAGTGAGCCAGCAGTAACCATCTTTGTCCCTGAAACAGAAGTTTGAAAGTTACAATGGAAAATCAGTCAAAACAGGTGCAAGAAATCAGAGAAGAAAGGCAAATTATGTCTACATGTTCCCTTATGATAATGTATATAGACAACCAGGAATCCACTTCACTGGAAAATACCTGCTGCAGCCATCACCACTAAAATAATAGCCGGGGAAGGCACTAAAGTATGTGGCTTCATATCTTTCGTGATCCCCATAAAGTGTTCGAAATGCCCCAGGCCATGAACTTTTCACACACAGGTACCCGCTGCACTCACCTTCAATCTCAACACCTTTCTCGTCCACTATTACTGGCTGCGTGATTTTAGAACATCATGACAATATGATGGACAAAAAGCACAGACCAAATTTTAGAGGCTTTTTCCTTGTTTCACATTATCATGATAAACAAAAGTACAAGCTCTGCATGACTCCAGTTTTAACTTTCCTTAGACATACAGTTATCATGTATTAAATCCTAAAGATATTCAGACATTCTAAAAGATGGTATTGCATGGCATGAGAGACACCATCACATAATCTGCTAGACGGCAAACTCAATAATATCATTCCAACAATACCAAATGAAAGACTGGGTTCCAAATATACTTGTAGGCCTGTTTATTATCCTAAGCAGGTACCTGAACTCCAAAGAAAGGAAAAGTAGCAGAACCAGGTTTCTGCGGCCATGCTCCTGGTAAAGGAGTAATCTAGAAAAGAAATAATTAAGACTGAAGTAAGACATTCATTTTTTATGTGAATGATAAAAAATGATGAAACCAGTAACTGAGATACCATGAAGCCACCGGTTTCTGTTTGCCACCATGTGTCAGATATGGGGCACCTTGCATCACCTACCACATTGAAAAACCACCTGCTCAAAGATAAACAAAAACATGAAGAAAGCATGGCGTGGATGTTCTGATATTCAGGGAAAAATAGACAAGCAAAAGATCCTTATGTATAGCTGACACCTCCATGCACTTGGATTGATAGGCTCCCCCACACTTCCAAGCACCCGTAAAGATTTGCGTGAATATCGAGAGACATGCTGAAAAGTCAAATGAACAGATAAATATAAGTTATATGACTTGTACCCATTGATATTAAATAATTATCAATGTTTTAAATAACAAAATCAGGGAGTTTTACCTTTTCTTTTTAATGGAAAAAGCACTTTATTGATTGAATGGGAACAGCACGCAAACACGATGTACATATAAAGCATTAATATTTCATACCAAAGGAAAGCATGATTTACTATGAATATCATCCAACCATGTGTAGTAACAAGAATACTAATGACCTGTTTGGCCAAGCTTTTTTTGGGCCAAAGTGCTTTTATTGGCCAAAAGTAATTGAGGTGTTTGGCCAAGCTTTTGGAAAGGAAAAAAGTGCTTTTGAGGAGAAGCAGAAGCAGTTTTTGAGAAGCAGAAAAAAGTAGCTTCTCTCCAAAAGCACTTTTCTGAGAAGCACTTTTGAGAAAAATATACTTAGAAGCAGTTTTCAAAAGCTTGGCCAAACACTAATCACTCTCAAAAGTGCTTTTCAAATTAATTAGCCAAACACAAATTGCTTCTCACCAAAAGCACTTTTTTAAAAAGTACTTTTGAGAAAAGCACTTCTCAAAATAAGCTGATTTTAGAAGCTTGGCCAAACATGCTATGAGTGCTCTAAAAAAGTATAAAAATAAAAAGGTTCCTCTAACTTGTGCAAAATGTACTTTTAATTACTTCGAATGCCCTCCTATTTCTTTCCTTTCACATGGTTCACTTGATTGCTAAAGCTGCTATTTCCCATACTCTTCTCCTCTGCCTCCTCCTGGATTGATTGATTCTTCTCACCAGTGTTTTGAATAGCGTGAAGCGAGGAAAAGCGACAAGCCCCTTTTCGCTTAAAGCGAGAAGCGAAGCGCTCGCTTTTTTGAAGTGAAGCGGAACTTAAAAAAATATTAAAATAGATACTGCATAGACAACCTATGTAACTATAAGCAAAACAATGGCAGCAACTGAAACGAAAAAAATTGGGCAGCATTTCACTGCAATTTAAGACTGAAACAATGAAAGAATAAGATGAACAAAATGAGAATGAGAAGAAGAACTGGAGGGGAAAAAAATTTGGCAGCATTTCGCTGCTATTTTGAGACTGAAACACTGAAAGAAAAAAAAAGGGAAAAAAGAAGAAGAAGAATAAGAAAAAGAAAGAAGAAGAAATCACATACCTAGGCTTAAACTTGAAAAGTGCAGAAAATAGGAACCCTTATCGCCTGTTTTTCTCTATTGTTCGATAGTTATGGAAAAAGAGAGCTTTTTTAATTTTTAATCGTTGGCAACCTTAATATATCGAAGCGCTCGCTTCTGTCGCTATTGTCGCTTCTCACGCTTCTCGCTTTTTTGGCAGAAGCGAACGCTTTATAACACCTGCTACGCTTCACAACATAGAAGCGACCAAGTTCCCGCTTCGCTTCACGCTTTAAGCGCTGAAGCGAGCACTTTGCACAACACTGGTTCTCACATCAACCATTCAACTCCAAACACGTTCCATATGGTGCATTATAACTGGTATAAAATTGGGGAACGAAGTAGAGCAGATAATGAACATCTTCCTCCGCCTTCTTGCTCAATAAACACCAGTTTATGCATAGAATCCTTCTCTCTAAAATCGTATGCTCTTAGGATTGCTCTCCATGCAGTTGTTCATGCATGGGACACTTTTCCTGTAGCTTTCGAAATACACGGGGATGAGGGATACACAGGGATGAATAAGGAAAATTATCTTTCCACTCTTTTAGAAAGATTAAATTTATGTTTCCTTCCTTCGTTCATTAAGTATCTTCCTTAGAGCCTGTTTGGCCAAGCTTCTGAGAGGCCAAAAACACTTTTTTAGGAATTTGAGGTGTTTGGCTACAATGGAGAAGTGCTTTTGAGCGGCATCGGTTTTGGGAAGAAGTTACAAATTCTAGCTTCTTCCAAGAGCAGACGCAGAAAATTTATTTTTCAAAGACTAAAATATCCTTACCAAAAATTTATATTTTTCAAATTTTCCTCGTTAATTTAACCTTTTCCTTTTTGTTTCTAACATCCGTTTCTTCTCTCTTTTTTATTTATTTCCACCGTACTTTTATTCACCTTCTCTTATTCCTTTTTGGAATAGTCTAGACTCGCCAACTTTGAGAAAAAGAAGAATGGATGAGGTACACATGAAGCACCACTGACACAAGTAATCATCATCTTCCTCAAGTTCTCTACCGTTTAGATCACCCCTCGCGCAGTTAGCCAAGTGTAAAAGCACACCATTCTCGATACCCTCCCAATCTTGCAAGTTCCTTCTGCCCTCAAATCCCAAAGCACTTCTTCCCATTGTAGACTCTATAATTGTTGGACTGACATCTTCTTTTCGCATGAAATTCTAGCCATGTTTGAAAATGTGATTGTCAAGATGTTCCCGAACCACCTAAGTCCATACAAATTCATCCTCCTTCGATCACCTGACTAAATGAAACATTCCATAAACTTTTATGCTTGTGTAAGAGTGAGCTCCTCCATTACCCAATATTACGAATTTCTCCTCGATCATTTTGTAGATTTGACCATTGCAGCTAGTTGAGATATATGTACAAGATCTCTCAGGAGCTTAACATAGAGTACAACTTCACACCGCTGTTGTCTATAGAAATAATTCTTGTCACATTACATGCTTCGAGCTCAACATGTTGATGGGCCTACATAGCCCTTCATTATATAGTTCCATAGAGACTTTCCTAACCCTCTTGCTACGACCACTAGCATAGTAAGGACATGCAATATGCAGAGATGACAAATAAGGTGCTCTTAACCAACACTTAATGCTCGTCTATTAACAAGTATTTTTTTATCCAACTTGCTAGCTTCTTTTCAACTCTCGCAATGGATGGACTTCATGTTGCCCATTCCATATGACTTGCTCCCAGTAGTCCTAGTTAAGTTGTATGAAGAGATTCCACCCTACAATCGAGTAGTTTTGCTAGTGCTTCAATAATTACCGTGATGTTTACCGGACCTATATTTCTTTGAATTAATCTTTAATCCTCGAGTGCCTGAGTCGATTCATGTCTGCATCACGAAATACAAGGAAATCAGTGGCGAAGAATAAGTGAGAAGCTTGGACATCTAGTCCATGGTGAAGCTGAGAAATTCCTCGAGAAACCCACTATTATTGCTTTATCTTTGTCTTACAGACAAATAAATAATATGGGGTGATAAAGAGGTGTGTGGATCAGCTACCTCCCTTTCCACCCAAAAACTCCTACTAATTGTGTTGGTATCTCTTCCGTCTTGTTTTTTTCCTAAACACACAACACTCAGACCTCGCTCATTTATCCCACATTCATGATGTCCCTCTTGTTCGGATAATCATATCCTTTTCCCCTCACTATAATATTTTAACTTCAATGTATAACAATTCCTTTTAACCCCTCGCATTCATACTAGTGTAACTATCTCATCGAAAAATTTAAACTATCAGATATGACATAATTTTATTTACTTTTCACAGGATTATCATACGCACGTTATGGACGGCGACAACGAGATTCTAAAAAGACCTCCATCGACTGCAACACTATATTGAAATATGTTACTACTCCATCTAAAAGAATAAGCTTAGAGATTGCAACTTTCTTTCATAAGATAAGGTAAATTTCACTAATAAAGTGCTAAGGAGGTACTGCAAAATAAAGACAAAAGATTACGATATAAGTGTTGCCATTTCATTCCCACCAATTCCAATGCAAAATATTAACTATAGAAACATGTTAGGCCTTGGCTTTTAATAAGAATAAATGTAGTCATATTTCTTGTAGTATACATGATAACAAAACTATAGGGATTTGATTGCAGATAACGGGTTTTTCCTTTTCAGGTTCTTTTCATAGTTAGGACTCTCTCTCAAAATATTAACTATAGAAGCATGTTGGCCTTGGCCTTCGTTAAAGAATAAATGTAGTCATATTTCTTGTAATATACATAATAGCAAAACTATAGGGATTTGATAGCATACATACAGGATTTTCCCTTTCAGGTTATTTCCATAGTTAGGAAACACACTATCTATATATATGTATGTATTATTTCACGGAATAATACATCAATTATTTCTCCATACCTTATTCTATTACATGGTATCAAAGCGGGTCGTTTACTTTCCCGGAGTGAGTCAGGAAACTCGCTAGAAGTGACTTAGTTTGTAAGTGTGACTTAGTTTCGAGCAAAATCTGGTACTTTGGAAGGAAATTGGGAATTGATATTTTGTTGTCACCTACATAGAGAGGGCCTTGCACCCCTGATCTATAGGACCCTAAACTCAAATGGCCGACAAAGGCGAGTGTTAGTGCCATGCACTAGCGAAATAGCTACCGGTAGTTCTGCAGTGGCATCGCGTGCATCACCGGAAATTAATTTCGTTCGATGTTCGCGCATCGCCTCGACATCTCCGGTTAGAAGTTGGTGCAAGCTTGTTTGATAGGTTTCGTTTAGGGAGAGTTTTGTCTCGATTTGTTATCTTATGCTCTCCAATCTGATCTTTTGTGCCTCTGTTGTGTGAGAGTTGTTGTATTGAGAGTTAGTGGTCTGATTTGATTATTGTAGGAGGGTTGTGAGCTTTGTTGGTCCAGTTTGCTTTATTTCTGATATCGTTCTAAAGTTTCCAGCATACATGTGATTGCTCCCGAATCATTTGTGTGAGAAAGCACGGAGAAAAATATTATTATTAATTTAAGTGTTGTACAACCCTATTCATATAGAGTGATTACATAATAATATGTAATCACTTCCCGATGTGGGACAATATACATGATTAACTATTTAAAACTCCCCTCAAGCCGGTGCATATAAATCATATGTACCGAGCTTGTTACAGATGTAACTAATACAAGAACCAGTAAGAGACTTAGTGAAAATATCTGCTAGTTGATCATTCGACTTTACAAACTTTGTAACAATATCTCCTGAGAGTATCTTTTCTGACAAAGTGACAGTCGATCTCAATGTGTTTAGTCCTCTCATGGAAAACCGGATTTGACGCAATATGAAGAGCAGCTTGATTATCACACACCAGTTCCTTCTTGTTGATTTCTCCGAACTTCAACTCCTTGAGCAACTGCTTGACCCAAACTAGCTCACACGTTGCCATAGTCATGGGCCGATATTCAGCTTCGGCGCTAGATCGATCAACTACATTCTTCTTGCTCTTCCAAGAGACCAAACTACCTCCTACTAGAACACAATATCCAGACATAGCACGTCTATCAGAAGGTGATCCTGCCCAATCAGCATCTGTGTACCCCAACAATCTGCTCGTGGCCTCGATCCTCGAGTAGTAACCCTTTGCCCGAAGCTGACTTTATATATCGAAGAATGCGAACAACTGCATCCCAGTGACTATCACGACTTACAACACTCATCGGAAAAGAAATGTCCGGTCTAGTCACGATGAGGTAATTCAAGTTGCCAACCAACATCCTATATCTCGTAGGATCTCTAGGAGGCTCCCCTGTCAAGGCAGAAGCTTAGCATTCGGATCCATAGGAGTGTCAACAGGTCTACAGCCCATCATTCCAGTCTCCTCAAGAATGTCTAAGGCATACTTCCGTTGTGAAATAACAATACCTGAGCTAGACTGAGCGACCTCAATACCTAGAAAATACTTCAATCTGCCTAGATCCTTAGTTTGGAAGTGCTGAAAGTGATGTTGCTTCAGATGAGCAATACCATCCTGATCATTGCCAATAATAACAATATCATCAACATAAACTACCAGATAAATACACAGATCAGAAGCAGAATGCCGATAAAACACAGAGTCATCAGCTTTGCTACAAGTCATGTCGAACTCCTGAATAACTGTGCTGAACTTACCAAACCAAGCTCGAGGAGACTGTTTCAAACAATATAGTGAGCTGCACAATCGGCATATAAGACCACTAGACTCCCCCTGAGCAACAAAACCAGGTGGTTGCTCTATATAAACCTCTTCCTCAAGATCACCGTAGAGAAAAACATTCTTAATGTCGAACTGATAAAGAGGCCAATGACGTACAGCAGCCATGGACAAAAAGAGACGAACAGATGCTACTTTAACCACGGGAAAGTGTCATTATAATCAAGCCCAAAAATCTGAGTGTATCTTTTTGCAACAAGACGAGCCTTAAGCCGATCAACCTGGCCATCTGGGCCGATTTTGCCGCATAAACAACGACAACCAATAGTAGACTTACTTGAAGGAAGAGGAACAATCTCCCAAGTGCCACTCACATGTAAAGCAGACATCTCCTCAATCATAGCATGTCGCCATCCTGGATGAGATAGTGCCTCACCTGTAGACTTAGGGATAGAAACAGTGGACAAAGATGATATAAAAGCATAATGAGGTGATAACAGACGATGATAACTTAAAACCGACATAATGGGGATTAAGATTAAGTGTTGATCGTACACCTTTGCAGAGTGCAATTGGTTGACTAAGAGGAAACAAGTCCACAGTAGGTGCAGAATCTGATGCAGGACGTGAATCACCTGGGCCTGATGTTGGACGTGGACGACGATGATAAGTGAAGAGTGGTGGGGCTGCAGAAGGTTGAACTGGACTAGGTGATAGAACTGGAGTTATAGGTAGTGGAGCTGCAACTGGAGTTGTAGGTGGTGGAGCTGGAGTTGTAAAGGAAGATGAATGGGAGATAGTAACTGAATCTCCAAAAGATAAAACTGGTAACACCTCAGAAATATGTAAGTGATTATATAGACATGTGAAGTATGATTGGGTTTCAAAGAAGGTAACATCAGGGGACATAAGGTACCGTTAGAGGTCAGGAGAATAGCATCGATACCCTTTTTGCGTTCTCGAGTAACCCAGAAATACGCACTTAAGAGCATAAGGAGCTAACTTATCTTTTCCTGGAGTAAGGTTATGAACAAAACACGTGCTTCCAAAGACACAGGGTGGAAGAGAGAAACAAAGGTAAGTGGAGAAATAGGACAGAGAATGGACTTCCAGATAACTGAATATGGCATACGATTAATAAGATAGCAAGATGTAAGAACTGCATCTCCCCAAAAAACGCAACGGAACATGAGATTGTATGAGTAGGGTACGGGCAGATTCAATAAGATGTCTATTCTTTCGTTCAACTACCCAATTTTGTTGAGATGTGTACGAACAAAATGTTTGATGAATAATCCCATGAGAGTTATAAACTGCTGAAATGGGAAAGACAAATATTCCAGGGCATTATCACTATGAAATGTGCACATAGAAACCCCAAATTGATTTTGAATTTCAGCGTGGAAGGTATGGAAAATAGAAAAAAACTCAGACCAATTTTTCATCAAAAATATCCAAGTGCACCTGGAATAATCATCAATGAAACTGGCAAAGTAGCGGAATCCCAAGGTAGAAGTGACACGACTAGGACCCCAAACATCTGAATGGACTAAAGTGAGAGGCGACCCTGCTCGATTATCAAGACGCTGAAGGAAATGGGTGCGGGTATGCTTACCGAGCTGACATGACTCACACTCCAAAGTAGACAAGTGAGATAAACCAGGTACCATTTTCTGAAGCTTTGACAAACTGGGATGTCCAAACCGTTTATGTAATAAATCTGGTGAATCGGTAACAAGACAAGTTATTGAAGGGAGACAAGATGTGAGTCCATGTGATTTTGCAAGGATAAGGTAATAAAGTCCATCTGATTCACGCCCGGTACCAATGATCTGCCATGTACTACGTTCCTGTATAAAAACAAGGTCATCAAGAAATAAAACAACGCATTTAAGTGATATGGCTAAGCTACTAACGGCTATGAGATTAAAAGGACTATTGGGAACATAAAGAACTGAATCTAAAGGCAAGGAAGGAAGTGGGCTTGCTTAACCTATTGCAGTTGCCATGCTTTGAGACCCATTGGCCATTGTGACTGTTAGAAGAGATTGAGAATACGAAATACTAGTGAAAAGAGATTTGTTACCGGAAATATGATCAGATGCACTTGAATCAATGACCCAAGACTCAGAGGTTGAAGTTAGGGAGACACAAGTCACGCTACTATCTGTTTGACCAACGGAAACTATCCCTGAAGATGTCTGTTTACATGCTTTATACTGAAGGAACTCAATATAATTCGGTAAAAGGAACCATCTGGATTGAATCCAATGCATTGGATCCAACGGATTGTGAATTAAAGCCTTCTGATATGAATGCCATTATAATATTGCACCGAAAAAAGCACAAATTTTCTTGGACTCACTGTTCATGCCGGAAAAATAAAGAAGTCGTCGGATTTTGGTGTAACCTGGATGGGTGGACTCGGAAACATCTCGCGACCAAGCTGTCCTCAAGAAGGTCTGCCGGAAAATGGCTGAAAATAGCTGCACGCACCGGCGCATGGGACAGACGCGCCGGCAGATCTCTCGCTTCTCGCATCTGAAGGCGCGTGTGAGCACGTGAGATCTCATTTGCCGGAGTTTCTTGCTGGGTTTGCTCGCTAGAGGATTCTTAACCTTGTGGTGGTGCTGATTTTTGCACAACACCAACAGAAAAAGGACTGACGCCGGACAGCCACCGGAATTAGCGCAATGACAGTTTTTTTCCTCTCCCGGAGTCGCTGGTATTTTTGCACATCGACACGCTAGCGCTGGTAGTTTTGCACATCGATGAATCTCTCACGCTAGCTCTGATACCAAGTGAGAAAACACGGGAGAAAAATATTATTATTAATTAAAGTGTTGTACAACCCTATTTATATACAGTGATTACATAATAATAGGTATCTACTTCCCAATGTGGGATACTATACATGACTAACTACTTAACAATTTAGGCACATTTGAGGAGAGTAATCTCATCCCAGATTCTTTGCTTTGGCTCGGAACTTTCCTTTTGACTTGGGTCGCTGAGTTGGTTGTATGCTGATTTGAAGCCATCTATTTTGTGTAGTTCTATCTCCTTAGCTATTCTGAATTTTGTTAATTGGAAAATGACAGTTGGAAGAGGAAATAAGCCTTATGTTATTATTGTTGCCTCGAATCTATCATTTAAAAAAATATTGGGTGCGGTGGATGAGATTGCAAAGTCCTAAGTCCTGTCAGTATCAGAATCACTCAAGGAATCCACTACAGTTAACTACCCTTGTTGAGTTAGGAAAAGCATATCTTATCTCCTTTGTATGGCTTGAAGTAGAGTCTCCTAACTGGGTCAGGAATCCAAGTTTGGGGCGGTATGGATAAAAGAACTTCGTATGTTATACTATTCAATTCTCGATGACGAATTGATTTGATAGTTTAGATATTGGTATTCATGATATTGATATGATTCAAGATCATCGAGGGGTAATATTCATTCATTGAATTTACAGGCCAAAGATTTATCATCTCTATGGGATTAACCGAGTTATTGCGAAGTAAAAAACTGATGAGATCGCCCTACCCCGTTGGCCTTAGCCTCGCTATGAGAAATGACACTTTCTAATTCTCTACGAGAAGCGAAAGCCACTTGACTGTAAGGATAGGAGCTCCGCCCCTACTTCAATTAAAGCTCCCCCCCCCCCCCCCCTCCCTCCCCCCCCCCCCCCCCCCCCCCCCCTTTCCCTCTAAAGCCCCTCGCTTCACTCATTTTTGAACTACTAGATTTCATATGAACGATTTGAGCCCATTAAAATATTTTAGATGTAGAAGTAAATAGAAGCAAGAAAGGAATTCTTGTATCTCATTGAAAGTATATTCTTCACCTACTTGCAGAAACTGGAAAGTTGGCAGCCAAACCCTGCAGTACTCCAATGGTCCCAAATCTGCATCTTATGAAAGATGATGGCGATCATCAGATGATCCAGAGAAATATAGCAGGTTAGTTGGAAAGTTAAACTATCTCACTATGACTCGTCCAAATATTGCTTTTTTGGTAAATGTTGTTAGCTAGTTCATGTCCGCACCTATGGTCAAACATTGGAAAGCTTTGGAACAGATTTTATGTTACTTGAAAGGAGCTCCAAACTTGGCATACTGTATAGCAATCACGGCCTTACTCGTGTTGAGTGTTTTGCATATGCTGACCGGGTTGGATCCAAAATTGATAGAAGATCTATTACGGGAAACATCATACACCATCAAAACTCTGGTGTGATAATCAAGTTCAAGCATCATACACCAGCGATAATCAAGCAGCTCTTCATTTTTCCTCAAATTCGGTGTATCATGAAAGAACTAAACATATTGAGGTTAGACTATCATTTTATTCGTGATAAGATTCATGGAAACTTGATTTCCACTAGCTATGTGACAAAGGGAGAGCAACTAACTGATTTGTTCACCAAGGCGTTGAATGGAACCTGAGTTGATTACCTTTGTAACAAGTTGCGCATGATCAATATCTATGCTCCAGCTTGAGGGGTAGTGTTAAAGAATGAATGTAATCATATTCCTTGTAATATATACGATAGCAAAACTATAGGGATTTGATAGAAAATCTATAGGATTTTCCTTTTCAAAATTTTAAACATCTCTTATTTCTTAGTAACCCGAGAGTCAACATGACACATCGAGGGATGGTTTTTCAGATCGAAAATGGTAAAAGGATTGAGAAGGGAAGTAGTGGGCGTGAAATGAGGAAAAAAATGAGAAGAGCAGAGATGAGTTGTTGTAGACATAACCAAGTAAATAAAAGTTTGCAAGCTTTAACTCCTCTTTGGCATAAAGCCATAAACTATATTTGAAACATCAACTTCTTAAGTTGTATCCTTTTCTTCTTAATTTCATTATGAAAAAACACTCAATAAGAGTTTTCTAGGAGTTTTACCGAGAGAAAACATTCATTTTCTCTATACGTTAATGAAGTTAGGCATAAAGGATGAACCCATTTACTTAAGATATACCCCAGGTTTTCAGGCATGCTCTACATGATACCCCAACAGGATTTAAGCCCTTCTACAAAGCCAAGGGGTATTTTCCGTTTGCCTAGCCACTAGGCCAGCTCTACAACCGTCCGTTAAAACAATGGTTATTCTAACTGCATACAACTAAAAGTACGATAGAAGTATTGAATAACAACCAGCTAGATATAGGTGAAAATAAGTAGATGTATCCTTGCCTCATCTCCCTCACGCATCAGAGACCTCACCAGAGTTGGAGCTGTATAAAATATTGAAACCTTAAACTTATCAACAATATCCCAACAACGTCCAGCATCTGGATAACTTGGGGCCTACAAAATCAAAATAACAATGTCAGAAAGAAGATGTAGTCAAGTGCAACCCTGCTTTCACAAGATTCACACTCTTTTATCAAACTTCTAAACAAATTAGAAAGCTTCACTCATTTCAACAACGACCAACATCTAAACATAAGAATGAGCAAAAGACTGTTTGATTAGAGCTAACAGAATTGCATAAGGGATCAAACCAATATTGAAAGGACACAGATCTAGCAATGTACATGGGACACAAGAAACTTACGAAATTAAGGGAGAACCGACTATGACGCCAAAAAGAAGGAATTGGTGAAAATGTATCCCCATCAGTGAAAATTTCAAAAGACAACATCGGTAGAGACAATCCATAAATTATTAAAACCATTAACTCACATAAAGGAAGTCCTTTTTTTATAAGGTAAATACTTTTATTAATGACGGGGAAACCCTGTATACAAACCGTAATACCAAAAACATAGAAAGTCTATGCCAAAATATGTTTCTCCACGAAAGAAATCCAATCTTCTGTATAAGTAGGGACCTCATGGGTACACCAAAAGGAAACTAGAAACAAAAGAATACTTTGCAATTTACAATATCTTGGTCTACCCCTTAGAATGCCCTTCTATTTCTCTCTTCCAAATGACCCACATGATGGCTGGTGGAGTAACATCCCAAGCCCTTTGTCTTCTCCTCCCCCTCTATTTCATTCTATATGACACACTCCATAAATTATTAACATTAAAATACATACTCCCTCTGTTTCAATTTATGTGACACACTTTCGTTATCACTCTGTTAAAAAAACATGACACATTTCTATATTTGGAAACATTACCCTTAATGAGAAACTTGTATCGTCGCACAAATTGAAAGCCCCACAAAAGCTTTTATACTTTAAGCTTTTAAGACCCACAAAATTTTAGAAGTCTTCTTTTTTTTCTTAAACATTGAGCCGAGTCAAACTATGTCACATAAATTAAAACGGAGGAAGTATATCTTGCTTCCTGAGCCGAGGGTCTAATGGAAACAACCTCTCTATCCTCACAAGGTAGGGGTAGGGCCTGCGTACACATTACACTCCCCAGACCCCACGTTGTGGGATAATACTGGATAAGTTGTTGTTGTTGTTGAAGTACATCTTACTTCTTTTCTTCTATAATGCAAACAACGGATTTACTAATCCTTCTATCACATTTTCTGTGATACACTTTTCTTTTTAGCCAGTTCACAAAAGAAGGACACCATTCTTTTTTTCCAGAAGCCATTTAATCTTATTTTTGATAACAAAGAAATTCCCGCAGCCAATGACGCGTTGTTCAAAGCTCAATAGATAACAGACCCATCCATCTACCCTTCTCTACTTAATACCAACCTTTTGTTTGTGAAAACTATTCAATCTTAATATTCGCATTTTATCCTTAAAATGATATGACTTGTTGGGACCCATTTCATAAAAAGTTCATCTATTACAAGGGAGAAAAATGAAAAGACATGTGGAACTTTAACCACCACTTGGTACTTTGCATAAATTTGGCTTACACATCAAAGGTCTTCTTTGCTTTCTTATGTTCCATTCCCAGTCAAGTACCTTCACATAAGATGGGGTGGAAGAAGTATCAAAGTACCAGAAAAGTTATACCATCACGAAAAATTCTACATTAGTTTTTTAGATAATATTGACCCACCTTTTTCAAATTTGGGTACATTAATGTTTTCTGCTTTATATTAGTAACATTAGGTGCTTATTCAAGTTTGTTCTCGATGTTTCTAATTGAGCAACAGGATGGATGGGGTAACTGAGTAACTCTAAGAAGCTTGAAAGGGGAAAACTGGATTTAGATTTTCAGTTGAATAGCATACGTTTAATATCAATTTCTTGAAATGATTATCCGAAACTTGTGAGATGAGAATATACCTTTAAACCATAGTTCTTCGTATAATGGTTAGTCCCTAAAACATTTTATCTCAAAATCCATAGAAATATAGGTTATTGGATAGAACATATAGATTCACAATAGGCATAGGAATATGTAGTATTTGGGTACTTGTGACTCTAACGCAACACTACATGACATCAAATTTAAGTAGGAACGTCGTAAAGATCCAATGAACTATAAAGTCAACTTATGATCCTAGGTTTCTCTAAGAGCAATATAATTCTAGTCTTAATTCTTTTTTTTTTCTTAAAAGTTATATTCATTTTGGATTTCATTTGATTTGGAAGTTTACAATTCACAGAGAGGAAGTTCTTCCTACCTCAATAAAATCTATGATTGGTTCAAAATTTCTCATGATTTAAGCAATTAGGGATCATATAACTAGGTCCTACACGCGTCAATATGTCACTGTTTATTGGAATTACATTTACTTTCTTTTAAGTGCTATAAACCTTTTCTGCCATCCTACTATTCCTGGGGCTTTGCTTCTAATCATTACATGATGATTGAAGCCAATTTTGGTCTCAAACAAAGTTAGGTCTTACATGATTTGGATACTTCAAAATCACGAGAATTGATACCCTGTTTTTTATAAGGTAAAGGTTAATACTTCACTCACCATTATCTTACTTGTTAAGATAAGTGTACTTGCCATGTAAAATTTGCAAAATTAACCTCTAAACTTGCTTTTGTTCGACTACTGGTTCACACTCTTCAACTTCTAAAAGAAAACAAATCACAGTTTTTTAGCAACGCCAATCTAGCACTCATCAGACTAAAAGGTAGATTCCACAGTTCTGACGCAAAGGTATAATATAATAGTAGATCACTTCTCCGATCCCTTTAGAATATGAACCAAGTTCACAAAAAGAAAAGGTAAAAATATTAAGCTGGCGCATTATTGCTATTGATCCTTTCTTTTTTTGTTTTTATTTATTTATGAGTATTTTATTACTATTATTTTACCTACATAAGGCTTTTTTGTTTAAATTATAGAAAAAGGAGAGGGGTATCTGCCTGCATTTATTGATGATTGAGTATTCTATTTTGATTTTGTAATTTGTATGTATTTAAAGAAATATGACTTGTTTCTCTTGTTTCTAATGTCATTATTATTGTCAATTTTGATAACCGTGTTATGCTGATGTATTAAGCAAGCGAGTTAACATATATTCTCACTCTTACTAGGATTTCAGCAGTAAGAATCACGCTCCAAGCAGCTGTGGCATAAAAAAGGCAAACGCTTAGCTATGAAGAAGGATCTTACACCTTGTGTATGCAGAAGGGTTTTAATATCAGAAGTAGCAACACATTCCACTGAGCGTCAAACCCCTGCTCAGATTGCTAGTGATCCGTCTTACAACATCAGCCACCAATCCCTCCTTACAAGTATTAATACCAAACAGCTAATTGAACTTAACCTTCAAAGCACTCCCTTCACACAACCAATGATCCCAGAAAAGAATTCTCCATCCATATTTGTTCCCCAGTAGAGCTCCTCACCCCTAATCCCTTTCTCTAATTGGAAAAGTTACTGAGTTTCAAGCAATAAGGTGAGATTTTTGTCACCTTCACCATCATCCTAGAAGAAATCCCTTTGCAGACACTCTATATCCCAAGAGAATGTATGAAGATGAAGCTGTAACGCACGAATTAAAATAGGATATCTGAAACGGAATTCTATGGAAGTGCTATACAATAGGAAAATACCTACCAAAATAAAAGGCAACCTTTATAAAGCGATTGTGAGACCAACAATGTTATGTGGGAGTGAGTGTTTAGCCTCTAACGTCCAATATATCTTTTCGTAGAAATGTGAATATTAAGATGGATATGCACTAATACAAGATTAGAAACGATTAGGTTCTAGAGAAGATATCTGTAGCAGACTTGGACGATAAAATGAAAGGTCACTTGAGATAGTTTGCCATAAACTTCCAAAGAACCGTCTTGAAGGTAGAATGCTATGATAACTGAAGTTGTTAAAGGAGGACAAGGTAAACCTAACATCATCATCATCAGTCTTTTTTGTATATTCAGATATTTGCATGTCGGTAAAAGGTTAAAGAACCTCTTCTTTTCTTTTTCTGGAAAAAGAAAAAAAAGGTTAAAGAACCTGTAGAGTTTAGAAACCCTAATTTGTCTTAAACAACATATTATTGAGTATTGAACGAAATGGGTCCACATTGAGCAAAATGTATGGTAGGGATTCATATAGTTAAATTTTAACTAGCTTGGGCTTGACTTAACAGTCATCCATTGTCTACTTCAAACTTATATGGATAAGACTATCAAAAAAACAAAACGCAAGGTTGGGTGTTTTTCAATTTGTATAGAAGATTGTTTGTAGTTCATAGAGAATCTGTTATGTTGTAGATACCTACTTTCTGGCACGCTGCTTGTATATGGGAGATTTTCTCATTATTAAAAAATTGCCTTATTAAAAAAATGAAAACGCAAGAGAAGAAAATTAGAATTTAATTATTCAAACTTGTCCTTTATTTAAACTACCTTTGCTAAATGCTTTCACTTAGGGAGTGTTTGGTACGAAGGAAAACATTTTTCGGAAAATATTTTCCAATTTTCCCATGTTTGGTTGGCTTAAATGATTTGGAAAACATTTTCCTCGTCTAACTCATTTTCCTTCAATTGCAGGAAAATGTTTTCCCTATCAAAAGTAGGGAAAACATTTTCCAAAACTCCTTCTCAAGCTTCGCCACCCTATTTCCTACCCTCACCAACCCACCCACCTAACCCCCACCCCATGCCCTCTCTCCAAAAAAGTGTTTNCCCCCACTCCCGCACAAAAAAAATATTTTTTTTACTTTTATTGTAATTTTCACATTTCTGTTTTTTTTTCTGCACCTTCACCTCCCACCCCGAAATTTTTTTTATATATATATATTTTCAGTTTTACTTTTTTTCATCTTTCAGTTTACAGGTTCAAAATTTTACAAGTTCCAAAGTTATGAGTCCGGAGGTTTATGTGTTTCGAAGTTTACGGGTTTAGAAATTATAAAGTTTACGGGTTCGAAATTTCGCGGTTTCAAAAGTTTTGCGGTTTAAAAGTTTATGAAATTTGTGGATCCGGAAGATTGTTGATTCGAAAGTTTATGGCTTCATGTTTATTGTATCAAAATTATTTATGAATACTCTTGAGAATATTTTCCTTGATTTGCGTACCAAACACCGAAAAATAATAAGATTACTACTTGTTTTCCAAGAAAACATTTTCCACGGAAAACATTTTCCTTTATACCAAACACACCCTTAATCAAGCTATATTTGAACCAGCAGATGATGTTTGGTAATAATAAAATAAATACCCCTTCAAAAATCACAACAGTTGCTCCATTTAGCAAAGGTCCATAGGTTACATAGCTATGCCCAGTTATCCAACCACAGTCAGCTGTACACCTACAAATAGTAAAAAGAATCCAGGGAAAACATATTTCAAGAAATTTGACCTAGTTTTAGAATAATGAAGAGAAGTATAGAAGAAAGAGCTGTTGGAAGTACCAATATATGTCTGTAGGCTTGTAGTCAAATGCATATTTGAATGTTGTAGCAGTGTACACCATGTATCCTCCCGTTGTATGCAGGACACCCTTTAAACAAACTGGAGAATATAAGACACTAAATATGTGAATAAAAGAGTGCAAATCCAGGAAGCATGAAACCTTAGGCTTTCCGGTACTCCCGCTGGTGTAAAGCAGGAAAAGTGGATCTTCTGCGTCAACCCACTCCACATCACATGTAACTGGATATTTCGGAATAACATCCTGGAACCACACAAGCAAGTTGGACCCGACTGATCAATAAGAAGTGAAATCCATAAGGACTACATACAAGACCTTAGCCTATAAGATGATGGACAGCAAGACTAAATAGGTCTTAAAATTTACTGGTCCATATATACAATTGTCATGTACCATTGGACTACAGGGTAAGGTAAATTCACAAGACACTTACAAGGAGAAGAGATGTCAACCAGAAATACTAAGAAAGGAGAAGACAACAGTGAAAAATCCACAAGGTTTCATGCTTCCCAAACTAAGTGTGTTCATTAACAAAATCCACAATTACTTAAATACATCTGACCGAGCAACCATGCTCATTAACAAAATCAGAGTTCTGTACATATATCTTGCAAGCAATAACTCTTTTGAACATCTATGAAAATCGACATCATATTAGAAAAATGAAAAATATTTAAACATGAATCCTGACTTTGAGAAGAAAAATTAAATAAATAAGAAAAGGCAAGTCAGACAGAGCTCTGCAATTACAGAAGCTTCAAAATATATAGGTATCAATTCTCAAATTGAACCTGTATTTCAGAAAGTGCATGTGTTGCTAACCTGCCACCAAATGTCTCTCCCCTTGATCCATTTAGTCATTTCCTTTTTCATTGCTGATTCATTTTCATATGTCAAACACACATCTGCAAGGTGCAATAAGAAATAAAGATGGAAATCAATATACCATATCAACGTCATTACCAAAATAAAATAGAAGTGCAACTAAAAGATAAAAACAATAATAGTAACAAATAGAAGTTCTCTGCCAAGTCTAAAACCTATTCTCAATTAGTAGGACGCAAAATGATTTAGCAAAAAAAAAACATTTCAAAAAAGAAAATAGCAAACAAAAACAAGTACCAGTAATCAGTTTGGAATCACTTTATAGTCCTCAATTCTTTTTTATGAGGTAAATAATTTTGTTAGTAATAGTTCTCAATCTAACTTATCACTTTGCATTGCTTGCTTCCTTTATATTTAACTTCCCTATCCTTTATTAAAAATATATAACTTCCCTCTCACGTATGTGCAGATTAATGAAGCTGTAAAATCAAAGTTTAGGCCACAAACTGAAATCATACCCAATCCAAGACAGACACCATAGTGTTACATCACCCAAACAGTAGTCCAACACTACAACTACAACAACAACAACATACCCAGTATAATTCTACAAGTGGGGTCTGGGAAGGGTAGTGTGTACGCAGACCTTACCCCTACCTGGCAAGGTAGAGAGGCTGTTTCGGATAAACCCTCGGCTCAAGAAAATGTGAGAGAAAAAGGAAGAAGAAAGAAAGAAAAGGGGGACAAAGGACGATAAGGAAAAGGAGAAAAAGACAATAGCAGTAACAACAACAACAACAACAATTAAAAAGAAAAAGTAGCATCAAAAGTAACAAACTAGAAAATATGATACACAAATCGGACGAAACAATAAGCAAATACTCCGGGTCAACGAATACAAAAAAGAAAAAAAGAACTACTAATACTACTAAAATAGAATGGGGAACTCTCAACTACCTACTAGCCTACTACCCTATCCTCGATCTCCACACTCTTCTATCCTTGGTCATGTCCTCAGTGAGCTGAAGTAGCGCCATATTTTTCGGTTTGATAAGGGTAAATTACTAAATTTTATAGAAGCTATGAATGTGATCAGTAGAAAGGGCAATACAAATAAAAATGACATCTTTCAACAGTCAGAACCTAAATGCTTGAACAAAGCTTAATAAAACATGCAATAGAAATCACTGCCTTCTAACTTGTAAGTGTGAGTAGTAAGCTACTAGATCTGATTATGCAATAGAATCAGCGTCTTATCTGTATAAGTTGCACTTTTGGTAGAAAATCACAAAGCATTTGGATCTATGGACACTGAGAATAACAGGTTCAGGTAATGCTAAGAGCCAAATTTGTTGCACCTGTATCTGACTATCTGACTATACTCTGTGCCTAAATTATTCCAAATTTGTTGCACCTGTAGCTTTCATTCCAATTATTCTTGGATACATTTAAACCATCTTCAGTATTGTTTGGTTATATTGTTTGGTCGAGTTCAATCAGCTCTTTTAGAATAATTACTTTAAGTTGATGCTGAAAGTATTGGGACAAACATGAGTCCAAATTATTAAGACAGATCAATACAATCAATTTCGCATCATAAATGCCCTTTTTTTGTTGAATTTCAGTTAAGTTTTTGTTTTTTATTTTGATATGTAGATAGCGAGGAGTGCTGACTTCGTCTTGCTTTGGTTCATTCAACTCGTTTAAGACTGTAAGTTACATTCTTCATTCACTTCACATGACTGAAAATGATAATATTGATAAAGTGGCTGATGAAAGTAGAGGTTCCGAGTCTACGGCTGCAACTACTCACTCGACAGTTACAAAACAAAGAAACGATCTCGGGCATGGGATTTTTTTGAAGAAAAAGTTGATGCTAAAGGAAATAATAAATATGCATGTAGATTTTGTGGACAAGAATATTTTGAGACAAAAGGCAAAAGTACGACACAAATGAATAGTCATATCGATAAATGTCCAAAGAATCCTTATAAAGTTGAAAAATGTCAAAAACTATTACAATATCAAACATTACCGGGGGTAATAAAGGTGGTCTTATTCCATGGAAATTTGATCAGTGTAGGATGGCTTTGTGTCGTATGGTGATTGTTGATGAACTTCCATTTAGTTTTGTTGAGAAGGAAGGCTTTAGAAACTTTATGAAAGTGGCAAAACCTTGTTTTCATGTTAATTCCCGTACTACTGTTACACGGGATTGTTTTGCTCTTTTTAATGTGGAAAAAAATAAATTAATGAAGTTTCTTAAAGGAACAAGTCAAAGAATAGTTCTTACCACTAATACATGAACTTCTATTCAAAAAATTAAGTATATGTGCATCACAGCCCATTGGATTGATAGTGAATGGATTATGCATAAAAGAATTATTAACTTTTCTCCAATTACTAGTCATAAAGGTGAAGATATGGCAAGGTGTATTATTGATTATTTGCGTGAGTGGGGTTTGCAAAAGATTTTCACTGTCACAGTTGACAATGCTAGTTCAAATGATGTGACCGTGGAGAAGTTGTCTGACAAATTAGATGATTGGGGAACCAATTCCATGAATGGTCAACACCTTCACATGAGATGCATGGCACATATTGTAAATCTTATTGTGAAAGATGGTTTAAAAGAGTCAGGTAATTCTATTGTTCGTGTTAGATGTGTAGTCAAATACATTAGACAGTCTCCTGCTAGGTTAAGGAAGTTTCAGGAATGTTGTGAAAGTGAAAATATTGTCAAGAAGTCTTTATGCTTAGATGTTCCTACAAGGTGGAATTCCACCTACTGTTGAGCAGGGCTATTGAATATGAGCGTGCAATTAAAGAATATTCTAATCATGATGCCGGCTTGTCACATTATCTTATGTTTGATGCCATTTCAGATGGAAAGCCTGTAGGTATGCTTACAAGAACTGATTGGGATGAGGTAAAGAGAATTACACAATTTCTTGAAATATTTTATAATCTCACTTTGAAGGTGTCCGGGTCACTTTATGTAACATCGAATGCCCATTTTATTGAAATTGGTCAAGTTGTTGTTTACTTAAATCGATTAATAACAACTGAAGATGAACTTTTGAGTGAGATGGCATTAAGTATGTGGAAAAAATTTGAGAAGTATTGGGGTGAACCAAAAAAAATGAACAAAATGATTTTCATTGCTTGTGTTTTGGATCCTCGCTACAAGTTTACTACCGTTAGTTTTGTACTTAAGAAGATGTTTGGAGATGATAAAGGGACAATTATTGAAAAGAGGTTCATACTTATATGAGTTCATTGTTTAATGAGTATGTCTCTAAGTCGGTTTCAAAAGATACTGTTGGTAAAGTTTCTACCTCTTTGCCAAGCTCTTCGTTCAGCACAATGGAACCTTCAACTGGTTTAGGTGAACTTTTAGATGAAATAAGGAAACATAAAGCTGCAAGTGGAGGTATAGATTCTAAAACAGAAATGGAAAAGTATCTTGCAGAAGATCCTGAAAATGAAAGACCGGACTTTGATATCTTGGCTTGGTGGAAGGTGAACTCACCTAGATTTCCTATTCTTGGTAAGATGGCTCGAGATGTGCTTGCTATTCCTATTTCAAGTGTGGCATCTGAAAGTGCATTTAGTACCGGAGGGCGTATTCTTGACCAATTTAGGAGTTCATTAACTCCTAAATTGGTTGAAACTCTAGTGTGCCTTCAAGATTGGCTTCGAAGTGAATCGCTTCCTGTAAATGTTGAGGAAGATTTAGATTTTCTCTAGACGCTCGAGGAAGGTATGTATATTTTAATTAATTTTATTGTATTGCTTAAGATAGTTAAATAATATATTAATTGCTTGACTTGTTAATATATTCTTATTAGATTTTACTAATCTTGACAAAGAAGCTTCCACCGACGATGTTTGCTAGAGTTTGTTAGCTGCTATGTAAGTTCTCCATTTTAAATAATATACTTGTAAAAGAATGTGATGTATTACAAAGTTCTTAATATTTTTCTTAAATTCTTTCAGGTTTAAAGCTTGAGTCCTATTACTGATGCTCCAGTGATCCAAGCGCTTGTCAGAACTGATGCACAAACTCTTTCTTTTTGTGGGTAATGGAGAAAGGGTGAAGAGAATCATAAACTTGAATCCATTTTAAAGCATTAACAATGGCTGGTCTTTCTATTTCCTACCATTTTTGTTGATGTGCGTGTAGGTATCTTTGTGGATCTATGGTTTCTTGGTAGTTATGCAATGTTCCGTCACTTTAGTTGTTAAATCTGTTCTTAGCTTTATTTTTCCAGAGATTTTTGTATCCGGTGTGATAAGGAACTGACGTTTCTATGATTGTAATTTGGTAGAAGTTCTTTTGGTCAGTTAGGTAAGGAACTGAAGAATAATTAGTCTGCCTGAATTAATCGTAGTATCATTTGGAATGATACAGTAGTGATTAGTCATCTATCTCTATTAGCTATCCACTATTTATACATGTTTTACACATAGTATACATATATTAAGTCAGGGTACTAAACATGACAGCATCGCTTAGAGCTAGCAATTTTCTTATTGTGAAATCCCGCAAATTTTCTTATTGGTGTAATCGACAACCGAATCAATAAGTCCCAAAAATCGATAAATCGAAATCGAAAAAATCGTAACCTTATTGAAACGATAACGATAAGCATATGTACAAATCGATAATCGATAAGTAATTATCGATAAGGGTCAAAATCGAATGCACACCCCTAGTTGTTTGGGCTTGAGCGTTCCGTGGGCGGATGATTTGCTCTACCCGTTAGGTCCTCGAGTTCGAGTCCCGGTTTGTTTCAGTCCCCGGCGAGCCAAGGTAACAGTAATACCAGTTATACCACAAGCGCACAAATGAAGAGCATTTTAACAGTACGTCATACAAGCATCATCCTGTATGGCAAGATTACTACGCGCGGGGTGCTAACCTGGAAGCACTATTACGAGTGTGCTTGGTATGTAAGCCACAGCCCCACTACGATGCTTTGCGTGAGGATTTCATTCTCGGTTGGTTCGGTGGATCTAGAGGGAACTAAGGCTTCGGCTAGGAAATCCCCACAGACGGCGCCAAATTGTTTGACCAAAAAGTGCGAGACCCTTTGTTAAACTAAATAAACTGATAAGATAGAGCATAAATCCTAGCCAAAGATAATTAACACTAGATCGAAAAATATTATGCAAGAGAAATTGGATGAGGTTAAACTTATGTACTCATTAAGATTATAAAAGTGGTTGAATGTATTTGAAGAGCTCACATTCACGATGCCGTTAATCTACGACGCAGAGTAAAGAATGAGAGGAAAAAGATCAGCATTAACGGCTGTAGGATCTAACTTATTCATTCCATAACACTCATTACAAAGACTACTAGCATGGTTTTAAACCTTTTCTTACAAGATGGATTTTGTGTTCTCTTCTACTCAGAGAGAGAAAAAACCCTTCTAGTGTGTCTCTCCCCTTGTATATATACTAGGCTTTTTCATTTATCTAGTGGTCCTTAACCTATATACTGCGATTGACCATTGGTACTTCAGGTTAGACCTGTTAAATAGGTTGACCCGACCCGGACCCGACCTCGTTGACTCTTGGTCCGTGGGTCCTTAACCGGGTCGGTCCAGTTCACTTTCTTATACGGATTGGTCCGGAGTTGACCCATTAACCAAAACATGTTGACTCGTAACCCGTAATCCCTTAACTCGGGCCGTAATGGGCCAAATTCAATTTAAATAAAAAAGTTAAGAACTAATAAATGATAAAAATTGCATTCAATTTAAATAAAAAAAGTTAAAAACTAATAAATGTTATTAATTTCAAACTTTATACATATATAAGAACTTGAAATTACTACATGTCCTTGAAGCCAGATAGAATAAATATGAAAGAAAAATCACACTTTATTAACATTAAAACTTGAGAAACATATGGAATTCCACTATTTCTATAACTAATAGTCTAAACCATATGGAACTCGACTATTTCGATAAGACGCCTCATAGTGATTGGTACTATATTCTTTCTTCAATGTTTGGATTCAATTTTTTACCACTTGCCAGTCATATGTAGAGAGAGAGTGTGTGTGTGTGTGCGTGTGTGAGAGAGAGCTGGTCCGGGCCGGTTGGCCTGTGGGTCAACTACCGGTTCCGGTCCGGTCCAATGGGTCAAAATATTACAACCCGGCCCAGACCCCTTAAATTAATGGGTTGGTCCGGTTAGAGTTTCGTGGGTCATGGGCCGATTAAAGGGTCAATTTTAATGGGTTATATGGGCCGGTTTGTGGGTCAACCCAGCCCATTTGACAGGTCTACTTCAAGTTGACCTCCCTAGGGGCCGCAGCGTATACTACGTCGCAGAGGCCTTTTGGCGAATCAACCTCGGCCATGGCCGTGGAGCGCATCGTTACGGCCTTTCGTGTACACAATCACGGCTTAACCGCTTTCTTACCATCCCCTCTTAAGGTCGGTTCCTATGCGGTCAGATTTCAACCCATACAAATAGCATCCTGAGGATGCAGGTCAACCAAAACTGAGTGGTTCGGGTTCCTAAACAAAACTCAAGGAACCAGTAAAATCAAGAAGTTGATGTACATCATGTTTGATGAGGGAGTTGATGTACATCATTTACAATATTCACTTTATCCAGCTAAACAAATGCAATAAACACCAAGATTTTACAGATGATAAGGAGGTGAAGGTTCCTTCAAAGCACCTCAAGTTTCCCTCCCTGCAAAGCATCCAAGAAAATACAACCTGGTATGGTCTATCATAGTTTTTAATAGGCTTCTCTACACTCCAGCAGCACCCACTGATGAAGGTAGTCTTTCCAGCGGATTCCGAAAAGGTTCATGAGCATATTCCAGAGGTCTCTTGCCACAGGGCAGAGTTTGCTACCACATATAAATGTTTATAATCTGTTTCATGTTTCTTTTAGCAGTTTGAAGCCCTCACAGTGATATCTTTATCTCTATGTTGATGTTCAATAATTTGGTCTTATTTACTCCTTCACTAATGAGGCCTAATGTAAAGCAAAATATGCATACCCCCTTAAGCCTCTTCACAAGTAATGATTATTAGGAAGAATCTTCTACTGTCATTGCACTTATTTGCTCTCTATTCTTCTTTACTAATCTTCCCATCCAATGTTTGCATCCTTCTTAATGATAAACCAAGAGAAATGAACAATGCCGGATCGAATGGGTAATGGCACATAAGCAACCAACCTTTGGGGGGGCTAATACAGCTTGCTACTCCAAATTACCAACAGTCTGCCATATGTGGCCACGAATCTACAACATAGTATGATTCTCTACAAACGACAACCAATCTTCTATACACATTGGAACCTCATGGGTGCACCAAAAGAAACTAGGAACGGGAAGGTTATTCCTCAAAAGTGCACAGTTGTTCTTTATCCCATCAAAAGCTCCTCTATTTCTTTCCTTCCATAACACCCACAAAGTGCTAGTAAGACAACATCTCATGCTTTTGAGACGACAATTTGATTTACTAAAAGACAAGCGAGTTGCTAACTGCTCAACTCTGAAGTGGGCAGCACATCATGGGTGGGGGGGTGGGAGTGGGGGTGGGGGTTAACAAGATCTTGGACAGGTGCAAATTACTTACCTGCACCATGAAAGTCTACTTTGTTCATTTGTTAAATAATTTCTTGGAAATTCGGAAAACTGCTTAACCAGAAATAAAATAAAGAAATTTTGGTGCACTTATCCTTTAAAATCTTCTCACCTGTATTGATGCCATGTTGAGCAGATTCCATAAGGGCTCGATCAACAATTTCTTTGAGATAAATGATCTTGGACCCCCTCATAACAGCATTGCACGTTATGACGACCTTCGGTCTGCAATCCATGATTCTTTGAGCAAGAGATTCAGCTGAGAACCCAGCAAACACAACCTGATGAATAAAACAACCTGGATTACGATGTTTCCTACCCTATGTATCTGGTTATTCGGATTTGGTGAAAGGGATTTAAGAAGGAAAAGAAAGAAATGAAATGATGTTGGCTCTATTTAAAGGTCATTTATCTCAAAGAAATTGTTTGGAGTCAATTTGACTATTCTTTGGAGTAAAATTCGAAGATAATTCATTATCAAAAAAAAAATCGAAGATAATTCATGTGTGTCTTAAAGATAAATATAAGCATTGCAATGCAAAGCTGAAAAGAAAGCTTCAAAAAGAATCCAGAATTAGATGAAAACACAAGTCAAAAAGATGATGATGAAGATTTAGCTCACGAAGGGGACAACAATATTCAATTTGAAATTTAAGGGAATATAACTAAGCTAACTATTACCGAGTGAACGGCACCAATACGAGCACAAGCAAGCATAGCAATTGGTAGCTCCATAAGCATGGGTAAGTAAATGACAACTGCATCACCCTTGCGAACTCCAATACCTTTCAAGTAATTTGCTACCTGGTAAAAAAGAATATTAGAAACTTGTGCCATATTTTTGCACACTATTGTATAAGCGGAAATATAAAGTATAAGCCTTGTATGAGGAGCAGTAAAAAATGCAAAAGCAAACCTGGCAAACTCTAGCCAGGAGTTGATTGTAAGTCAAAGAACTATCAACACCAGGTTCATTTCCTTCCCAGTAAATAGCAATTTTGTCACCATTTCCAGATTCTATGTTTCTATCCAAGCAGTTGTAGCAGATGTTTGTCATTCCACCCTTGAACCACTGTTAAGAAAGACAAAAGTTGGTAACAAGCTTTTGAGAGAGGAATAAACGGATAAGTCACTGACCTCAATCTGGATTTTCCCCTTTCGAATATCAAGATTCTCAAAGTAGACCTGTTGGCCCCATTTCTCTCTCCAGTAGAACTCTGATGCAATGTCGGACCAGAATCCAGCGGGATCTTGGACCGACCTTCTATACATCTCCAAATACTACACAGAAGTTTGAAGGGATCAATACTTTAATCTTTTCCATGATAAGGTTCAATAGTTAAAAGACCAAATAGATAGATTGAAGAAAGATGATGAGGCAAGGAGGGGAACCTTCTGAGGAGAAGAAACATGAGCTTGGCGAGAGAAATTTTCGCTGGGAAAGACGAGATCATCCTCCTCGGAAGCAAGTGCCTCACCTAAGATGAGAGCATTCAATCTGGTTATCTTGCCGGCTCCAGAAGGCAGTTTGGCCATGGATTCGACATGGCGCAAGTGATTCGATGTCGTCAAGTTCTTCCTTGGACTGACGGTAGTCGATGACGACGAAGAAGCAGTGAGCGGGTCTTCCATCGGACTTCCCCCAAATCGGAACGTGAACGAAGGCCTCTTGACGCTCACCCACGGCCGGCTAAGCTGGGACTTGGCAGTGCGAGAGTTCGGAATTGGAGATGCTGAAATATAAATACCGCTGGTGCTGTTACAATTGTTATTCCACGAAGGATGATGGGTCATCCTTCCTTCCATGACTATTTTTATGGTGCTTCCTGCTTCCTAGGGAAATGCCAATATTCTACTATGAGAAATAATGAAAAGCTGGAAAGACTTCTTTACTTCTTTGTTTTCTGAATGTTGTTTTCAATATTTTATTTTGTAGTCTTCTCATCTCTTTTTCTATTTTTTTCGACAAAAAGAAAAAAAGAACACATGAACCATCTATGGAAGGTCTTTTGTAGTCCTCACGTACATTTCCAAAAAAAAAAAAATCACTTAATTACTTTTATGTCTTGATCTTATTTTTAATGTCAAATTTACTTTTTGTTTTGTAGTTTACAGTTTGCCATATCACTTAATGTCTCAGTAACATGTGTGAGTTTGCTGCAACAGTAGTCCCTATTTAATTTGTAATTTATACGTTAAGCAGGTTAAAGGCTATTATGGTCAATGGAACCCACGTAAATTTGTCATTCTCACACATTCTAGCGTACATATTTCTATTAGAATGATTATGTGAACCTCACCTAAGTAGCTACTATTAATGATTATTATCATCTCACATCCAACTCAACCGTAAACAGCTACCCTTATTAAATATTGCGCTAATTATGTAATTTTAAAGTGTATTACATATTCTTTTCTCTTGATTTAATAATGTTTAGAAGCAAGTAAATATTTTTTGGCTTAATATTCTATTTATAATAAGTGGCAATAGAAAGTTTTTTCCCGTCCTCACATTCAAGTTTTCAAAACCATTGCCCTTAAAGTTGCTCTTTTTTACTCTATCAGTTTTGTGGGTGTTGAGTTAATAATACAACTTTTAAGTTTATTTTGTAATTCTATGGTTTCTTATAGGAGATAGTACATAATATCTTCCTACAATCATTTCTCACCCTACACTAACCTTCAAATGGAGTCATGGTTGCATCTTAACCAAAGAAATTGGTTCTATAATTCGAATTGTTGAAGTACTATAGCTTTAAGTACCTTTTACCTTTACAAATTAAAGGAAAACATGTAAGCATACAAACTCCAATTTACCGGTCTTCATAATTTTATCGCTACATTAGCAAAAATGCATCCTTTAAAAGTGAAAAGGATAAATATTAACAAGGTGAGTAAAACATATGAAGCCTAATATTTTTAAACTCTTTTGGCATGTGGACATTTATAGTTTTTTTTTTTTTTTGTTAAGAACATTGTAGGAACTTAAGTAATGTTATTCCCAGTTTCTTTGTGTGTTGATACGAGTTCTACGAAAATCTCTTAAATATGATACATGGTATATCAATTCGAGATTCACAAGGAATACCAGACTGAAAACGGGTTGGTGTATTTAAAATTTATCTTGATTTTAATTTGAGTATGCTCGATTATTTGTTATCAGGAGAAATACAATATTTGGTAAAAACTTAAAAATATAATACAAATTGTTCCTTTTAATCATATGTATTAGTTTTTTACTTTGAATTTGGGCCCGGGCTCAACACGAGCTTACTGCAACTAGTAACTTAACATGCCACATATCCCTTGCGACTTTGTAATGAGTAACAGTCATGGCGGGCCAGTGATCAATATTTCTTATGTCATTGTATATTGTTCGGATAAATATTAGGTGGTCTGAATCCAGGGTCCTAGGCCCACGCGAAAGGCGGGAATCGGGTCAAGATTTCGTTTTATGGCCCCAAAAAGCTAAATAATGAGTAGCGGCTGATACGCTCAAATTACATCTTAAAATAGTGTAAGCGATCGATGTCAAATATAGTAACCCAACAAGGTTGGGGTCGAATCCCACAGAGAACAATATGGAGGCGATTAAGAATGCAAGCGAATTATCACTTTATCGCGCAATGCCAAACAAATAAGATTTTGGTTTTGAAAGTTGTTTATAACTAAATGCGAAAATATAAACTAACCTAGAAAGCAAGTAAAATGACCAATGGCAACAAGTATGGAAGCTTCGGGAATTACACTCAAGTAACGATCCAATGTATTTCACAATTTTATAAATATGAGCGAGTTTATGTTAATTAGCCACGGATAATAATTCTTAATTAGCTTTTCCCAAAGACTAACAAGACTTGCTAATTGAATTATTCTAAACCAATTAAGAGATTAAGCACTTCCATATTTGGCTACAAGTAGTTCAATCCTATCCCTAGGTAGAATCTATAAAATGAGGGTTAAAGCCTCAAGTTCCTGTTGATTAATCTTTCTCAACCCCAAATTATCTTTTCCAAATTTAATTCAGAGTTAATGGGCGAGTTCTAGGGTTAGCTAATCCCTTTGGAAACATTAAAGAACAAGAATAGTCAAAAAAAAATAACTCACTTCATAAATATATGAAAATCATTCAATACATAAGCACAACAAGGTATTTAATCCACACTTTAAATATGAATATTTCCATAAACAAGATCAAGTGTTGGAAACAAATACTACACACTTAAATATTCAATACAAATCAAGAAAATGAAGAAACAAACATAAATGGGTAAGAAAACCTTAACCACAAGAGTGAAATCTTCAAATCCAAGTGTGTGTGCAAACCCTAGCCTCAAGCCTTGTTCTTATCTACCAAAAATGTATTTACAAAGCCAAAAATCTCCCAAAAGATCTGTTGGGTCGAGTATATATGAGTTGGGGATAAGAAAATATGATTTTCCAATTCTGTACAGCCCTGATGCCCGTTGACCGCACCTGCGGAAGAATCTTCTCTGATGCAGTTCCGCAGGAGCGGAAATCTACTCGCAGGTCCGAATCTAGATGCCCTGATCAATTTTCGCAGAAGCGGACAAATGGTCGCACTTGCGGTTCCACAGGTGTGTGAATTACTCTGCATGTGCGATTTTGTAAAATTTAGCCTTCCTTCATATGTGCGTTGCATTCTTCGTAGTGCGAGGTCGCACCAGCGGCCCAGGATCCGCATGTGCGGAATCACCGGAAGTTCTGTGCATATTTCACCATGTTTTGCTCGACTTCACTCCAATTCAACACCAACCACTTCATGGCATCATTTCCCTGAAATTCGAGCAATTACACACTATAAACGACCTCAAGTTATCATTGAAGGATGCAAAATCTAACGAAAAGAGGCTAAAATGAGTGGTAAAATCACCACTCATCAGCGCCCATGTCGGATCGGTTACTATTGTTCCTTATGTCATTGTCTATTATCCGGATAAATATTAGGCGATCCGGATTCGGGAGGGCCGGGCACACGCGGAAGGAGTGGGCTATAACACACGAAAATATAGAAATTGGGGCGAGTTTTCGTTTTATGGCCCTAAAACGCTAAATAATGAGTAACGGTTACGGTGGGTCAGTAACAAATGTTCCTTAGGTTGTTTTCTATTGTCCGGATAAATTTCAGACTCAGAAGCTCATTATTTTTTTTAAAATAGTGGGTCTATGTAACGACCCAGCCGGTCGTTTTGTGTGTTGGGACTCCGTTCCCATGAATGAATCTTCCC
>MDKH01129679.1:0-32115 GCA_005239495.1 Nicotiana undulata | reverse complement strand
ATCACCCTTCGTGCTTTACACTCTTCCTCACTATGCAATGTAATCAAATATCATGGCATGGCAGAGAAGAAAACACGAGACACCAGATCTGACTTCAAGACACCAGATCTGACTTTAACACCCCGTTAGCTACCCGAAACTCACCCGAGCCCTCGGGTCTCAAAACCAAAAATACTCACAATCCCAAAACATCCTACGGACTTATTCAAGCTTTTAAATAACCAAAATATCATCAACAACAAGGAATCAAACCTTAAAACTCATAGAATTTTTTCAAAACTTCATAAAGCTTAACTTATCCGATTTCAATCCGAATCACGTCATTTCAAGTCCGTTTTACACCAAATTTCACAGATAAGTCACATAACAATAATAAACCTGTTCCGGGCTTCGAAACCATAATACGGGCCCGGTAACACGGTTTTCACATAATAATTCATTTTCAAAATCCTTTATTATTTTCAGAAAATAATTTTCCTTAAAAATTCATTTCTCGGGTTTGGGACCTTGGAATTCGCTTCCGGGCATACGGCCAAGTCCCATATTTTCATACGGACCCTCCGAGACCGTCACATCACGGGTCCGGGTCCGTTTACCAAAATTTTTGACCAAAGTCAACTTTATTCAATTATTCAATTCAAAGTTCCATTTTTATCAAATTTTCACATAGAAGCTTCCCGGCTACATGCCCGAGCTGCGCACGCATATCGAGGTGAGATTAACGAAGGTTTTCGGGGCCTCGAAACACAGATTTAGCTAGAATTACTTAGGATGACCTCTTGGGTCATCACAGAGTTCTTGGTCATACTAATTGCATTAGTGTTTTCACAAAAGATAGGGATATAACCTATATCAATCCCACAATCCGTTAATTGTTGTTTGATCCACAACATTTAGCACAACATGAGGCAGCAGCAATACACTCAGTTTCAACAGTAGATAAACCTTCAGAATTTTACCTTTTGGTGGCCCAAGACACAAGACATGAGCCAAGAAAGTGTGTCATACCTGAGGTGCTCTTTCTATCCACAACAAAAGCTGCATAATCAGCATCATCATATCCCACCAAGTTGAAATTACTACCTTATGGATACCATAGAAAAAGGTCAGTGATGCATTTTAGGTATCTCAAGATCCTCTTGACAGTAGTCAAGTGAGACTCTTTTGGATTTTCCTGGAATCCAGCACAAAGGCCTACACTGAAAACAATGTCAGGTCTGCTAGTAGTGAGATATAATAAAGAGCTAATCATTCCCCAATACATCTTCTGATCAACTGATGAACTGGGTTCATCTACATCCAATTTCGTTGATGTTGCAATAGGAGTGTCAATTTCTTTGGATGTTCCTTCCTGGTTTTTTTATTGAGGAATAACTTCATGGACAGGTTCTCTCGAGGTTTGAGGATCAGTTCCTCTCTAGCCAGTTCCCCTTGTCACGTTGCCCAGGGTGGAAGGACCCGTTCCATCACATATTCCTTCCTGTGATGCTGCTTCAGGCTAGACTGTTGCTTCATCATTTGAGTTTCTTGTCAGTCCAATCTCTTCATCATCGTTTTCCTTATCAACCCCAATGATCTCACATTTCTTCCCATTTCCAAAGGAGACATTACCTCCTTTGAGGTTCTCAAGTGAAAGGAACTGGTCCTTGCTTCTTGTCATGTGCTTTGAGCAACCACTATCCATGTACCATATTTGGTTGCTCCCCTTCACTTGAACCCGCAAAAGGAAATCAGGGGTTATTCTTAGGAACCCAAACTAGTTTGGGTCCCTTTCTATAGGCAAAAGGATAAATCACATTCTTTTTAGCCTAACCTGGCAGCCTATTTTTCCCTAGAACAAAATTTTTGTTTTTCTGCCTTGCATTCTCTTTTGCAGTGCATTCACTTTTATAGTGACCAGTATTACCACAGTGTGTGCAAATCTTGTTCTCAGGGAGTGTGAGGTACTTACCTTTGGGATCCCACTTAGGTGTAGAGTTCCCAAAGCCAAGTCCTCTTCTGTTGCTACTATGGTGTTTTTGTAGCCATGAAAGTGCATCAGAGGACCTGTTCCATTTACAAGTTCTGTATAACTCATGCTTAACCTTAGTCAAGTCCTCCTTCAGGGCTCTTACCAGTTCATCCTTTTTATAAAGCTCATCTTTTACCTTTCCTAGATCCTTTTCTAGTGAGAGTTGTGTGTCACTAGCTATTTCTTTACCTGTTCCTAACTTCAATTTCAGATTTTCAGATCTAAGTTCTAAGACAGTTGTATCAAGTGCATGAACCTGGTTCTTCAATGTAGTATTTTCCTTTTCAGTTTTACAAATATTTATTTCCAGGTTTTTGCATTCTGCTATTAAAAAGTTACACTCTTTTGACAACTGTTCTTTTTCCGAACTTATATTCTTAGATTCATCAATTAAAATTAGCACCAATTCAAATAGTCTATCTTTATAAAGGAGTTTAATTTTATCCTTAAGTTCCAGAAAACTTATCTCGGATTCTTCATCAATTTCATCTTCAGATTCCCGAATTGCTACAAGGGCTCGTTCAGCAGCCATTGCTTTGGATGACCTTTTGTTGCTGTTCTTCTTGTCATGAACATGTTCCTTCTTTCTGTTCCTTCTTTCAGATTTCTCCTTTTTACATTCGACTTCCCACATAGGACAGTTCTTCATCGTGTGGTTCTTTTGACCACATTTGAGGCATCCATCATTCATCTCCAAGTGATCATTGAATAGTGGTGGACAAGTGGTGAATTTCTCTTTACACTTTTCAGGTAGTGCACTCATCTTGTTCTTTTCCTAAGGTGTTAGTCTCTTCAAGGATAACCTACTCTGATACCAATTGTTGTTTTAGATGTCAATACCACACAATTATATAAGTTAATTGTGAAGTACCCAATTTTTCGAGTGCTGTCTAACTGGAATAACCTGGTTCTTCTTGGTGTTCCAACTAGTGTTGTTTGCGGAATAATAAAAGCAGTAAAGTAAAAGCACATAGATTTTTACGTGGAAAATACCTGGCTCAAAAGGTGAAAAAACCACGAACTACACCTCAGTAGGATTTTATCATACTCTTCACTAAAACTCTGAGCCAAACAGACTTACAAAATAAACTCTTTTGTAATCCTATGACTAACTCTAATCATTTTGTATCAACTAGCCTCTAGCTAATTTCTACAAGCTTCAAGTTAACTCTAACTTGAACAATGTGTACCTATTACAATGTGCTTCTAAGAAAGCTGATAAGATACAATATTGAAACACCTACTACAATCAACTAGACTCAATACATAAACGATGAAACTTGTTCTTCTAGCTGATCTGTAGCTCCAGATTCGCACTCTCCAATTTGGCTCGAACTGCTTGCAAAATTTCTTCACGAATTTTGCTCTCAATTCTTGATAAATTTCTGCTTTTGTGCGATCTACATGTCATAAGAACAATCTGCAATTTATAGGAGTTAGTAGATAAGGAATTAACTAGAATCCTAATCCAACTCTTCCATGGTGAAAGAGTTCTAGTCAAACTCAACTCCTAAATCCTTCCTTATCTTTGATTCTGTTCTTATTGAATAAGGAGTCCTTCTCCAATTTCATTTTTGCAGTCTTTTCGATCAGAAGATCTCTCAATTTTATCAGAATGCATTTATCTCCTGCATGTGCATCTCATGTGCCTTTAACTCTGCTGGTCTATGTCACCTGTGATGGACCTGTTTCATCTCGGAGTTCCTTTGTCAATCTTCAAAACTATTTTCTTTCTTGGGCCAACAATTATCAAATAGAAAATCACAACAAAAAATACTTTAGTAATTTTTACATTTTTAATTAGTTAATTAATTAAATCAATTGTTAGATAAGTCATTAAATAAGTTAATTTTGCAATTTTTAGATTTTCATGTTAGGTTAATTAATTGGTGGCAAAGAACAAAAGGAAACTTCTTAGTTTTAATGAAATTAGGCCAACTTCAACAGTCTGTTTCCTCCCTATACCCGTTTTAGCCCACACACTTGGCCCAAAAATCCTTATATTTGCCCCAACCCAAATAAAAACTAGCCCAATACTCTCTCTTCATATAAAAAAAAACTCTAAAAACCTTATTCTTATAAAGACCTTGCTATTTTTGGAAAATACCTAGACCTAGACACAAAAAAGGAGACCTAACTTTAATTAGAACCCCCTCCCCAAATCAGACCTAACGCCAACAAGAATCCCTGCGCCGTTCCAGCCCCTCCACTCGCCTGTCTTCTTCTTCTCCATTCCTCCTCCTCCTCACAGTACACAATAGAAAATCAGACGCCCCTAACCCCCAACCTGAATCAACGCCGTTGAGCACCTCTCACCAGCCCCAACTCACTCACCCTCACCTTAGACGAACCCTAGCAGTCATCTTCCAAATTCCACATCTCTGAAGAAAACAACCCTAAACTCTATCGCCTCTCTTATAATGGAGGTTCTTGACTTTAATGTCTAAGTTCTCTCGCCGCCGAGCTTCAAAGCCTGAATGAGCCGCCACCCCTCTTTTCGTCTCCAAACTCTCCCTTCTGTTGTGGAGAGACATGGTTGCAGCTTAGATCGCTGCAGCCGGGGTCAGCCACCGGTCAGGCAACGGTTCCCGTTGCTCTTCTCTCTCTCTGAAACGACGGACAGACCTGAAACAAAATGGATTTAACAAAATTAAAAAAATAAAAAAAATAGTTTGGATTCAAAAGATCTTCGATTTTGATTTCAGTTGTTGTGGTTTCGTTTAAATGTTTCTGGGGTTTGAGTGTTTTATTCTAGTCACACGCACACAGTTGTTTGCTGTTGGGAATCTACTGTTGGTTGCAAAATCTGCGGCTGAGCTCTAATTTGGAATTAAGCTTTTATTTGGCTGCCTTTTCTTCTAAATTCAAGCCTGCGCAATTAGAAATAAGAGATTTATTTTCCTTTTTGTGTCCTTTGCAGTTGACCAGGTACCTTTTTTCTAATGTCCTACAATTTGTTTATTGGAATAGTACCAATTTGTTTCATGTTCTGTTATGTTATGTTAATTACTGCTAGATTAGTTGAAGTTCATTTTGTTATGTCGTGTCCGGTTATTGATTGTTATCGTTGTTGTGAGAATTTTTTTTGAAGTTATTGTCTGTATGGTTGTGAGCATTTAAAAGTACGTCTTCTTTGTATTTTGGAAGCTTTAAATATTTTGGCAGCTTCGAGTGAACTAGTAGCTCTGTTGATTCACTAACACAATGGAGGACAGTTTGAATGTTGCAGAACAGTCAATTCGAATAATTGAATATGATGACGAAAACAAATAACTTAGGAAGACAAACCTTTTCAAATATACCAAAATGCTTAGACCTGTCTCTAATTAGGTAGATGATACATTTAGAATTTGAAAACACATTAACAATCAAAGTATACGTTCGCGTATCTTTAACTTTGAATGAAAATAATTCTTCTAGTAACTAAATATACTTTTTCTTAAAATTGTGTATACGATTACGTAACACAAATAAAGACTAAAATGAACACTCGTAGAGATACCTTTAGTAAGGGATTTTTGAAATTATTATCGGAATTGTGTACATGTTCGCGTGACGTGATTTTGATTTCTTTTACAACCAAAACAAAATATATGCGCTTGCAAACTTTGGCTATTTCTTCAAAGGAATCAAGTGTTGTGAATTATGTATACGTCCGCGTGGCATAATTTTGACACATCCAATTTTCACGGGTTTACGCATACGCAACCCGCCTTAACATAACTCTTGAAATACAATTGAATAATAAAAACGGTAAAGATGTAAATGCACACAAGTATAAAAAGCAGTAATTAAACAATTTAGGCCAAGTTTAATCATTAAGCGATCGTGCTATAACCACGGAATTCGGGAGTGCCTAACACCTTCTCCCGGATTAAGAGAATTCCTTACCCGAATTTCTGGTTCGCAAACAATTTAAACAGAGTCAAAATTCTTCAGTTTGGGATTTTTAATAAATAACACCTGTCCCAGAACACCGTAAAAAATCCGGGTGGCGAATCTGAAAAATAAATAAACAAATCCCAAAATTGAATAATGTCACTTAAAGTGAAAAAACTCCCTTATTGCCCTTACCGGTGAGAAAGAAGGTGTGACAGCTCTGGCGACTCTACTGGGGATCGAACCCAGAATCTCTTGTTCAGGGTTAAAGAATTCGAGCTTGTTGATTTTATTAATTTTGATATTACTGTCCCTCGGTGCCTAATGTGCTAAATGTTATGTCTTTACCGCTTTGACATTTATTTGAACTGTATTTAAACTGCCTTCTTACGCCTCCCTTCTTAGTCTTCTAAAATTGGTGCACACGTTCGCGTGGCCCGCCTTTCTGTTAGAGGTCATACCAAGTAATAAATACGGGGATGGATTAGCCACTAGGACGGATAGCCTTTCGTGCTACCGGTACGTCGCTCCCACCCTGACTCGAGTTGTCCGCTCGGGTAAACCCGATCTAAAACAAAAACCAAAGGTTTAAACCTAGAATGACAAAACCTCATGTCGGATCCCTAGTAGGAACGATTATTTGCATCACGTGCATTTTGACTTAGGGGACTCAACACAGGGGTTGGGTCTGTGTAGGATAGGTGTACCTGAAACAAAAAGACCATTATGATGCATCCTACTTGCTATGTGCACATTATTTGTCTCGGATTGTTTGTTGACCGTTTAAAGGAAGAAAGAAAAAACAATAGAAAAACCAAGAGTAAGGGAGAAATTTACCAGTTTTGAAAAACCCTGATATTTGAAAAATACCTCGAAACTCTGTCAAAAGTTTGAAAAAAAGAAAAAGAAAAAGAAAAAGAAAATGCATTTCGAAAAATAAAAATAAGTTAATATCCTGTTTGCCCGATTATGTCGAAATTGACCGAACTATGCAGGTCTGATTCTCACCGGATGTGAGATACGCAGGCAAACCACATCGGTTCTGATCCCAAATTTTAAAAATTAAAAAACAATATTTTCCTTTAACTCCTTCCTGAAATCCCAAACAAATAAAAAAAAACTAAGAGATTTTAAAAAATAAAAATAAACCCCAAAAATGTTTTCCTTCTTTGAAGTCTTTCATTCAAAAATAAAAGAAAACTAGGTAAAATAATCAATCAAAATCCAAAATATGTTTTTCCCTTCTAATGACGTATCCCCCCCCCTCCCCCCCCGCCAAAAAAAAGGATCAGAAAACTCAAAATATTTGATAAGTTGAAGTCCAAAAATATTTTCGCTTTTTCTTCAAGAAGTTCGCTTTCGAAAATTATAAATAAAACTCAATTTAAATATTTTCTTTGTAGAATTCTTTTTTTTAATAAAAAAGAAAACAAATCTAATCAAAAACCAAAAAAAAAAATCTAACCTTTTAAGAAGTCTTTTCCTCAAAAATATAAAAAAACAAAAAAAAAATTCAAAAACATTTTCTTTCTTCTTAAAAAAAAGAGACTAAACAATTGAAAATTCAATAAAAAAAATTTCTTCTTAATTTTGAAATTCCCAAAGTTTAAAACAAAAGAAAAAAAATATTTAGAGGTATTTCATTCGAAACAAAAATCAAATCAAAATAAATAAAAATCTACCTTTTTCTTTAAAATTCTGTTTCCCAAAATTTAGAAACAAAAAAGGGGAATCAAAATTCAAAAAATACATGTATTTCTTTATTCTTTGGAATTCCTTCTTTCAAAAACATTTTTTTTAAAAGAGAGAAGAAAAAATTAATCAAAAACCAAAAATCCTAAAATATTTTCATTCTTGTCCACAAGTCTTTATTTCATAATTTTAAAAAACAAATAAATAAATACATATCAATCAAAAAAAAAAATCAAAATCCAAAATACAGGTTCCCTTTATCTTGAAATATTTTTTCAAAAATTAAAAAAAAAGAAGAAAAAATCAAATCAAAGTGCAAAAAAATAAATTCTTACTTTTTTAGAAGTCTTTATTTCAAACATTTCAAAAGCAAAATAAAAAAACAAAATATTTTCCTTCTAAAACTAAAAAAAAAAAAACCAAAATTATAAAAAAGAATTAAAAAAAAACAAATTCAAAACAAAATGTGTTTTTCTTTTTCTAAAAGCTTTCACGGCCTTAGTTTTAAAACAAAAACAAAAAAAAAGAGAAAAAAAAGAGTTAGTTTATTCACTCCATTTTCAATCTTTCCGAACTACGCAAGATCTGATTCATGAGGCGTCATGATACGTAGGCAATCCCCATCGGATTCGACCATAGCCATAAACAAATTGAGGGAAAAAATAAATAAGAAAAAAAAAGAAAGAGAAAACAAATTAAGCGAAAAATAAAGAAAAGAGTGAAAAGAAAGTGACATTTAAAGGACGGGATGAAACACGCAACCGTTCAAGCACATGGTAGAAGCGTTTAACTGTTAGGTGCATTGCATCCCAACATGCGATTTCCTATATGTTAAATGCTCGAAACTAACAAGGTTGTTTGGTATGCAAATTAGCCAGGTTTTGGTGGTTGGTTTTGTTGGTAGTCCGGTTTCCCATCCTTCGCATGATCAAAAGGTAGAGATGGCCTCCGCCGGTAATCTGCCAATTATCGGTCCTGAGGATAGCCCGTCATCGGCTATTCCGCAGTCGGAATCAGCAACTACTGAAGAAAACAGAATGTTGCGTCGCCGCATGTTGGAAATGCGGGACGCCTTGTCTAATGGTAGGGAACCGCCAAGTGTAATCCCTAGTTTTCCTGAGTTGATCCCCGGTTCAGATGGGCTTTCCAACATCCTTGTGCCCAACTCAATATTCCCATGTGGGCGCCCCTTAATGCCGCCTAATGGCCCCGAAATGCCTTCTGTGGATCACCCCTAGGCATCGGATTCAAGGGCACATCCAGCAATGTTCGCTGCACCACCAATCTCCACTACGGCACATCCAACAGTGCCCAAGACAAAACTCCTACCCTCAAAACCCGCTATTTGAGTCTCCCATGCATCAGGAAAGATCAATGAGAAAACCCGAGCAGGAAGAAATGGCTCGGAAGATGAGAAGCCTAGATCAAAGCTTAAAGAACATACAATGCTTGAGTGGTCAGAAGAGTCTCTTCTACTCCAATTTATGCATGTTTCCACATGTTCACCTGCCAGTTGGTTTCAAGACGCCAAAGTTTGAAAAATATGACAGGCACGGAGACCCGATTGCTCACTTGAAACGATATTGTAACCAGCTGAGAGGTGTTGGTGGAATAGAAGAGTTGCTAATGGCCTACTTTGGAGAAAGCCTCACCGGGATCGCTTCTGAATGGTATATGGATCAAGAAATTACCCATTGGCATGTGTGGGACGATTTGGCCCGAAACTTTGTCCGCCAGTTCCTGTATAATGTGGACAACTTTCCCGACAAGAACTCTTTGTCTAATTTGAAAAAGAAAACTGCGGAAAGCTTCCACGAATATCCTGTCAAATGGAGCGAGCAAGCCGCCAGGGTAAAGCCTTCAATGGACGAAGAAGAAATGGTTACGGTCTTCCTACAGGCCCAAAAAGCAGACTACTTCCAGAATACGATGGCTGCTATGGGTAGACCGTTCGCTGAAGCTATCAAAATTGGGGATGTGGTCGAAAATGGTTTAAAAACAGACCGAATCTTGAGTCAAGCTGATTTTAAGGCCGCATCACAGGCCGTTCAGAATGGTTCTGAGGGTTTGGTGAACAGAAAAGGCAGAGAAGAAGTAGCCATGATGGCTTCGAGCTCGAAGGGGGCCCACCAGGCATTCAACCAATCATATATGCTTCCTAAAATCCCAGAACACTATTACCCCTATCAAGATGATGCTGCATATGCTGTGACACCGCCTCCCTATGCGGTGATGAACACACAACCTTATACACGGCCACAATTTTATCCCCAAAACCGAGCTCCACTTCCCAGAAATGCCCATCCTTACCAAGCTCCATATAATCCCCAACCAAATATTCCTCGATACAATCCTCGCCCAAGAGAGACTTTTAAAAAGAATCAGTTCACCCCTATTGGTGAATCATACAATAGCTTGTTCCAAAAGTTGGTCAGGATAGATCCGTTGCAGCCAGTGGCCCCAAATCGGCTGAACCCCGAGTCCCCCTCGCACCGAGCTGATGCTAGAAGTGAATACCACTCAAGAGCAGTGGGGCATGACACTGAATATTGTTGTACTCTTAAAAGAGTAGTGAAAGATCTCATCGAGGTCCAGGCAATAGTGCTTAGGGATGAAGAAGACCCTAATATGATGAACAATCCCCTGCCTGATCACACTGGGCTGGTAGTCGGAATGATTTTTGAAGATGAAGAATTTAATCCGGCATTGAAGGCCATTGCAACCATTGCTATCCTTTCTGCGTCCGGATTATCTCAGGGTGTGATCCGAATATTTTACTTTATTGTCTTACTTTCCGATGTAAACCCTTCTATCTTTAAAACTTAAAAAAAAATCAATCAAAATAAAAAATCAAATGGAATTAATATTTCATTTTTCAAGAATGTATGTTTTCTTAATGTTGGCTCTTTTCTTATTTTACTTTCAGTTCTATTTAAATGCAGATTTCAATAACATGACATGCTTGCGGACTTCATGCCCAGATCCTAAAATGTCGTTAGGCTTCGAAACAGTGAATCAAGAATCAGAATGCAAATGAAGTAAGGTTAGGGAAATAAAACAATGGATCGGAAAAGCCAAAGGAAAATTGGTTGTGAAGGTCCATACAGTACTACTGCCAAAAGAGTGCGTTTGTACTTGGGATACATCAAAGAAAATGTTCATGAAACAACTGTCAACGCAGGTACAGTAAAAGAAAATCCTAAAACGCTGTCAGACCTCGAAATAATGAATCAAGACTCAGAATGCAAATAAATTTAGGTCAAGGAAATAAAACAATGAATCAGAACAACCAAAGAAAAATTGGTTCAGATTGGAAAGACCCATGCAATGCAACAAGAGTACTGCCAAAAAGTGTGTTGTACTTGAGACTCGAAGAAAACGTCCCTGAAATAACTGTCAACGCAGGTGCAGTCAAAAGGTACTACGTTTGATCTTCCATATATTTTCAAATGTTCTCCGATAGGGATGCCGAAGGCTTTCATTCTCGCTACCCAAACACCATCAACCCTTTTTTCAAACCCTTTGAGTCGGTTACTCTTCTTTGATTACCCTCTTTGGAACCCGAAAGTGTTACTGGAAAACAAAATAATTTTTTTTGAAAAAATGAAAAACAAAATGAAAAAGAAAGAGGAAAAAGAAACAACGAAAAAACAAATATGAATGAAATGAAAAAAAAAATAGAACAAGGAAAGCAATAGAAAAAGAAAACAAAACAAAACAAAAATCCAAAAAAAACAAAAATGTTTCCATGAACTACATTTGACTTGATTCCGAAAGGATACGTAGGCAGCCTCTCCCCGGGGTTCAGTCACACCAAAATAAAATTCCACATTTCCCCTAAGAGTTTAAGTTGGGGCAAGTGTTGCGATATGTTCGGCAATGTTTTGCCCGAAAGGTTCCAAAGTTGTAATTCGATACAAATTCTTTTTACCCCAAATCCTATTCAAGCCCTTCCGATCGATCGACGAAGATGTCCAAATTGGAGGATACAGTTATTTGGATTTGATATAAACAAATGAAATAAATTAAAACGATAGAGTTTATCAGTGAAAACCCACACGGGAACCATAATGCGACGGTAAGAAGAGAAATTAAAATGAGAGAGTCTTATTGGTGAAAACCCACACGGGCACCATAAGGCGACAGTGAGCAGAGAAATTGAAAATGAGAGTCTTGTTAGTGAAAACTCGCAAAGAGAACTACAAGGCGATGGTGAGAAGAGAAATGAGAGAGGTTAGTTGGCGAAAACCCGCAAAGGGGGCCACTGATCGAAAAGGATAATGGGTCACTGACATGGACACAGTCCGGGGCAACGTTTCTCAATCTCGAGATGATAGTTATGATGAATTTCTGAGAGTCGGACGGTTTACACGTATCAAGCATCCAGTCCAAAAGGCATGTCATGTTCATTGAAGTCCGCATGCTATCCAGATAAGTCCTTCTTTCCTTTCCCCGAAAGGGATACCTCTTGCTTAAATTCGTTGTCCATTCTATCATTTATTTTCTTTTGAATCCCTTTCAGTCTAACTCTGTTATGAAACTAAAGCAAAGAAAGGACGACAAGACTGATTTACAGGATTCTCATTTGATACGGGCTAGTATGCAAAAGGCACCCAACCTCGTCAGGGACATCGAGTCGATCCTCGACCGGCCATAGCGGCCGATGCTTTAAACTAAAAACCCTCGAAAGGAGAAAATCCAAATTGAAATGCCTATAAAGGCAAATGAAGTTGAAAGGTTGAGTCCCACGTGGCTAACCATCTCGGAAAAGTTTGAAAAGCCGAAGTTCTCCAAATGCTCTAAAGCTGGAAGTTGGTGGAAAGGACAGAAATAAAAGAACCATAAAGGCGAAACAAAGTCGGAAAGGTTAAGTCCCACGTGACTAACCGTTGCAGCAGAACATAAGGAGCCCCAATGCTCCGAAAGCCCAGATGAAAGACCTACAAAGGCAAAACAAAGTCACAATGTTGGTCCCCACGTGAACGACTTCCATAGCAAAATCTGGAAAGCCAGGGTCCCCGAGGTTAGAAATGAAACCAACCCCCAGCAAGCAAGCAAGCGATTGATATCTTCGTCAAAGGGGCCGAGATCAAGCAGTTGAAATAATCAAGGCCGCACAACCAACCACCGTTTCAAACTGACAAATTGTTCTTTGTTTGAAAATAGAAAACAGGTGCAACTCTAATGCAACCGTGCAAAAAGCAGGTGCAACCAAAAGAAATTGCGCAAGGGCTAGAAGGAGCTCTGCAACATTGACTCCGAAAAGGGAAGTTTCCTCAAAAACATTCTTTCCCACATTCATTCATTCTCTGAAAATAAAATAAAAAGAAGAAGAAGAAAAAAGAAAAAAAAGAAATGATGTTGAAAATGATTCAAACCTAAAGTAGCATAGGGTCTCCAATCCCTAGCTAAACCTTTTCCATCCAAGGATATTCCATTCCTTAGTTGATGCCAACAGAGGGTCCCACTCCCTAGCAGACACCAACATACCCTCGTGATCTCTTTTCCTGGCAACATCATAACCTGTTGAATTTTTCCAGACACCAGCATAACCTGGTGATCTTTTCTTGAAAATAGCATAACCTGTTGATCTTCTCCAGATATCGGCATAACCCGGTAATCTCTTTCCTGGCAATAACATAACCTTTTGACCTTTCCAGACACCAGCATAACCTGGTGATCTTTTCCTGACAACAACATAACCTCTTGATCTTCTCCAGATACTGGCATAACCCGGTGATCTTTTTTCCTGACAACAACATAACCTGTTGACCTTTCCAGACACCAGCATAACCTGGTGATCTTTTCCTGACAACAGCATAACCTGTTGATCTTCTCCAGTTACCGGCATAACCCGGTGATCTCTTTTCCTGGCAACAACATAACATGTTGACCTTTCCATACACCAGCATAACCTGGTGATCGTTTCTTGACAACAGCATAACTTGTTGGTCTTCTCCCAACACCGGAATAACCTGGTGATCTTCTTTTGGCAACAACATAACCTGTTGATCCTTCCCAACACCAGGATAACCTGGTGATCTTCTCTTGACAACAACATAACCTCTTGATCCTTCCCAGACGCCGGCATAGCCCGATGATCCTTTCCTAACAACAGCATAACCTGTTGATTTCTTCCCGGCACCAGCATAACCTGGTGATTTGTTTTCCTATCAGCAGCATAACCTGTATATTTTCTCCTGATGGTGCCATAACCTGGCGATCCTTTCTAACGACAACATAACCTGTCGATCTTTTCAACATAGGGTCTCCAATCCCTAGTTTGTTTTACCTTTAGGCATAGGGTATCCACCCCCTAGCCTACATCCCCTCCGGATGTACCATTCCCGACCTTTCATTACTTTCAATAATAAAGTAGTACAGATTTTATCAATAACTCACAAAATTTTCCTAGTGAAAACTAGGGCAGAAAATTGCGTTTGTTTGTTCTTGATTTTGCGCAGATTGCAATTTAGGACAATGGATTCGAGACGACCAAAAGAAGACGTCTCAATTCAGAATAAAAGTAAAGAAGAAAAGAAGAAAAGAAAAGAGTTGAACCCCAAAGTATAGAAGCGAAAAAGATGTGGATTTCTCAAGACAAGATTGATGTCACAAGCTATGCATGTCCGTCTTGAACCAGCAACTCAAGATCAAGTTCAGAAGACTCGTAGATAGGAATCTTGTAACTCGTAGTTGATAGGTTTAGTTTAGTCTTTTTCATTTTTCATTTTGGTGTAATAAGGAGCTCAGCAAGCAGTAAGCAGCAGCAACAACGGTGAAATCACGGCTTCCCAGTAGTCTAGCTACCAAATCTTCCAGAACTACACTAACCTGATTCCTTTATAGCCAAGAATATGTAGGCAACCTCCGAAGCAAGGTTCGGTCAAAAAATTTCAAAATGCTTCCAAATGGAGTACTAAACGGGCAAAAATTGCTCGTAATTTGCTCACTTTATCTTTGTCCGAAAACTCTTCATGTTCTCAAGCAAAGAGGAGCTGTTGTGGGCACCCAATATTTGTCCACATAAGAAATTACTCATAAAAAATGATTTTATTTTTGTGTTACCATGAATTTTAGGAGTTTTTTTTAGGTTGATTTTGCATTTACCATGAAATCACGGCTTCCCAGTAGTCTAGCTACCAAATCTTCCAGAACTACACTAACCTGATTCCTTTATAGCCAAGAATATGTAGGCAACCTCCGAAGCAAGGTTCGGTCAAAAAATTTCAAAATGCTTCCAAATGGAGTACTAAACGGGCAAAAATTGCTCGTAATTTGCTCACTTTATCTTTGTCCGAAAACTCTTCATGTTCTCAAGAAAAGAGGGGCAGCTGTGGGAACCCAATTTTTGTCCACATAAGAAATTAATCCTAAAAAATGATTTTATTTTTGTGTTACCATGAATTTTAGGAGTTTTTTTTAGGTTGATTTTGCATTTATTCGCATTGTTTATGCATATTAGGAATATCGTAAATCATAAATATCATTCGATTCTTAATCTCATAGTCTTTTAGATTTATAATTGCATTTAGGATTTAACTATGTAGTTAAGTGCATTATCAAACAGAAAATCACAACACAAAATACTTTAGTAATTTTTACATGCATTTTTAATTAATTAATTAATTTAGTCAATTGTTAGATAAGTCATTAAATAAGTTAATTTTGCAATTTTTAGCTTTGCATGTTAGGTTAATTAATTTGTGGCTAAGCACAAAAGGAGGCTGCTTAGTTTTAATGAAATTAGGCCGACTTAAGCAGTATGTTTCCTCCCTATACCCGTTTTAGACCATACGCTTGGCCCAAAAATCTCCATATCTGCCCCAGCCCAAATCAAAACTAGCCCAATACTCTCTCTTCATATAAAAAAACCCTAAACACCCTAATCTTATAAATACCTTGCTATGTTTGGAAAATACCTAGACCTAGACACAAAAAAAGGAGACCTAACTTTAATTATAACCCCATCCCCAAATCAGACCTAACGCTAAAAAGAATCCATGCGTCGTTCCAGCCCCTCCACTCTCCTGTCTTCTTCTTCTCCATTCCTCATCCTCCTCACAGTACACAACAGAAAATCAGACCCCTCCAACCCCCAACCTGAATCAACGCCGCTGACCACCTCTCACCAGCCCCCAACTCACTCACCCTCACCTTGGTCGAACCCTAGCATTCATCTTCCAAATTCCACATCCCGTTGCTCTTCTCTCTCTCTGAAATGATGGACAAACTTGAAACAAAATGGATTTAACAAAAAAAAAAGAGTTTTGATTCAAAAGATTGTCGATTTTGATTTCAGTTGTTGGGGTTTCGTTTAAAAGTTTATGGGGTTTGAGTGTTTTATTCTAGTCATAAAAACACAGTTGTTTCATGTTGGGAATCTACTGTTGGTTGCAAAATTTGCGGCTGAGATCTAATTTGAAATTAAGCTTTTATTTGGCTGCCTTTTCTTATAAATTCAAGCCTGCACAATAAGAAATTAGAGATTTATTTTCCTTTTTGGGTCCTTTGCAGTTGACCAGGTACCTTTGTTCAAATGTCCTACAATTTGTTTATTGGAATAGTATCATTTTGTTTCATGTTATGTTCTATTCATTACTGCTAGATTAACTGAAGTTCATTATGTTATGTCGTGTTCGGTTATTGATTGTTGTCGTTGTTGTGAGTATTTGTTTGAAGTTATTTTCTGAATGGTTGTGAGCATTTAAAAGTACGTCTTCTTTGTATTTTGGAAGCTTTAAATATTTTGGCAGCTTCGAGTGAACTAGTAGCTCTGTTGATTCACTAACACAATGGAGGACAGTTTTGAATGCTGCAGAACATTCAATTCGAATAATTGAATATGATGACGAAAACAAATAACTTAGGAAGACAAACCTTTTCAAATATAACAAAATGCTTAGACCCGTCCCTAATTAGGTAGATGATACATTTAGAATTTGAAAACACATTAACAATCAAAGTATACGTTCGCGTAACTTTGAATGAAAATAATTCTTCTAGTAACTAAATATACTTTTTCTTAAAATTGTGTATACGATTACGTAACACAAATAAAGATTAAAATGAACACTCGTAGAGATACCTTTAGGAACGGAGTTTTGAAATTATTATCGGAATTGCGTACATGTTCGCGTGACGTAATTTCGATTTCTTTTACAACCAAAACAAAAGATATGCGCTTGCACAACTTTGGTTATTTATTCAAAGGAATCAAGTGTTGTGAATTATGTACACGTCCGCGTGGCATGATTTTGACACATCCAATTTCCATGGGTTTACGCATACGCAACCCGCCTTAACATAACTCTTTAAATACAATTGAATAATAAAAGCGGTAAATATGTAAATGCACACAGGTATAAAAAGCAGTAATTAAACAATTTAGGCCAAGTTTAATCATTAAGCGACCGTGCTAGAACCACGGAATTTGAGAGTGCTTAACACCTTCTCCCGGGTTAACAGAATTCCTTACTCAGATTTCTGGTTCGCAGACAATTTAAATAGAGTCAAAATTCTTCGGTTTGGGATTTGTAATAAATAAATGGTGTCCCAGAACACCGTAAAAAATCCGGGTGGCGACGCTGAAACTCTGAAAAATAAATAAATAAATCCCAAAATCGAATAATGTCACTTAAAGTGGAAAAACTCCCTTATTATTCTTACCTGTGAAAAAGGAGGTGTGATAGGGAGTGTACACCGGAAGGCCGATCAGGTGGCCAAGGAACACAAGGTAGAGGAGACAGAGGTGTCGGTCTCCAAGTGATATTCGAAATGCTTCAGCAACCGCCATTTCTCAGTTACAAACCCTAAACCGGGTCGAGCCGGAAATTACTCACTGTACCGAGCCAGTACTAGAAAGGTCGAATGGTAACGAATCGGGGACTGATCCTACGATAATGAAGATGCTCGAGGAGCTCACCAAAATAATTGAGTTAGGAGAGAAAAAAATCGAATCCAATTAATAATAATTTGAAATGTACAACTCCCGAGTTGATCAGATACCGGGGGCACCGCCAATCTTGAAAGGGATGGATTCGATGAAGTTTGTAAAAACGTCGTGTCCTCCAAGTGCGGCTCTGAAACCCATTCTAAAGAAGTTCTGCATGCCAGACATACCTAAATAAAACGGGACCACCGACCGCAATGAACATGTAACCTCTTACAGGTGCACCATCAAGGGTAACTATTTGGAAGATGATGAGATCGAATATGTGTTACTGAAAAGGTTCTGTGAAACCTTGTCGAAGGGAGCAACGATTTGGTACCACAACCTACCGCCAAATTCTATCGACTCATTTGCCATTTTAGCAGATTATTTCGTAAAGGTACACGCCGGGGCCATAAAGGTCGCGACAAGGAAATCGGACCTCTTCAAGGTAAGACAGAGGGATAATGAAATGCTTAGGGAGTGTGTGTCCCGATTTCAAATGGAACGGATGGAGTTTCCACCGGTCATAAATCATTGGGCCATTCAAGATTTCACTCAGGGGTTGAATGAAAGGAGTTCGATAGCATCACGTCAGTTGAAGCAAAACTTGATCGAGTATCTGGATGTAACTTTGGAAGATGTGCACAATCGATATCAATCGAAGATCAGGGTTGAAGACGACCAACTAGGAGCCCCTTTAGGTTCAGTACATCCAAACAAGTTGGCAGTTAAAAATAAGAGGGACGTCGATAAGGAGCCAAGATCGAACAAAGACCGATATCAACCATACATCACAGATCGAAGGAACAATGATCCAGGACACAATTCCACCAGGAATGATCGAAAAAGTGATCGAGGACAGAATTCTAGGGGACTTATGAGCAAAAGTGGTTTTGACAAGTATGCAGATCACACAGAGGCACCTCGGTTATCGAAATATAATTTTAGCGTCGATGCATCAGGTATTGTATCGCCAATTGGAAGGATCAGAGATAATAGATGGCCCTGACCCATACAGACCGACCCTTCCCAAAGGAACCCAATTTGATGTGCAAATATCATGGCACACATGGTCACAAGACCGAGTGTTGCAGGATTATAAGGGAGGAGGTAGCTCGTCTACTCAACGAGGTCCACCTTCGTGAGTTCCACAGCGATCGAGCCAAGAATCATTTCAGATAGAGGGACTCCAACAGGAAAAATGAACAGGAGGAACCACAACATGTCATTGATATGATCGTGGGTGGGGTCAACATTCCGTAGGGACCCGTATTCAAATGCACTAAGGTGTCAATCACCAGGGAAAAACGAACCCGAGATTATGTGCCGGAAGGCACCTTATCATTCAACGACGTAGAAGCAGAAGGAATTTCTCAGCCCCACAATGACGCTCTGGTAATTTCTATCTTGTTAAATAAAGTTCAAGTTAAGCGTTTTTGAGAGGATCCAGGTAGTTCGGAAAATATTATCCGATCGAGGGTCGTGGAGCATCTCGGCCTACAAGATCAAATCATAGTTGCAGCTCGGATTTTAAACGGCTTCAATATGGCCAGTGAAACAACTAAAGGGGAGATTATCCTACCGATGAACGTGGCTGGAACCATTCAAGATACCAAGTTCCACGTGATCGAGGGGGACATGAGGTACAATGCCCTACTCGGAAAGCCTTGGATCCACAACATGAGGGCAATCCCCTCAACTCTCCACAAAATGATGAAATTCCCGATGCCGGACGGTGTAAAAATAGTGTACGTGGAGCAGCATGCAGCGAAGGAAATGTTCGCGGTCGATGAGGTAACACCGATATCGACGTTATCAACCTCGGAAAAGTCGGGCACAAAAGGTAAACAAGGAGCCAAATAGCAATCGCTGCCACCAGCTTCGACTGAATCGATGAAGCAAGAGATAGAAGAAGAAGAAGAGGTAGATTTTTTGACCCCTCGAACTTTTGATGTTCCCGAGGATTCCAACGCCCCCAAGCCAACGGTCGAAGTGGTGGAACAGGTTATATTGATCGAGTACCTTCCCGAGCGAAAGGTATACCTGGGAACGGGGGCTAACCATAAAACTCAGGAAAAAGCTTATTCAATTTCTTATTGACAACACATCAACTAAGTCTGGCCCTTAAGTTCAGACCGGTGAAGCAAAAGAGAAGACCCTAGTCCGAGTTAAAGCACGCATTCATAAAGGACGAGGTAACTAAACTTCTCAAAATAGGGTCCATTCAGGAGGTAAAATATCCCGAATGGTTAGCCAATGTAGTCGCAGTCCCTAAAAAGGGAACAAACTTAGAATGTGTGTAGATTATAAGTATTTAAACAAAGCATGTCCCAAAGATTCCTTTCGACTTCCTAACATCGATCGCATGATCGACGCCACGGCCGACAACGAGATCCTCACTTTTCTCGATGCCTATTCCGAGTACAATCAAATTCAAATGCACCCGGAAGACCAAGAAAAAACTTAATTTATCACCAAGTATGGAACATAATGTTATAATGTAATGTCCTTCGGGCTAAAACAAATGCAGGAGCAACATACCAACGCCAAGTAAATAAAATATTCGAAGAACAAATATGTAAGTCAATGGAAGTGTATACTGATGACATGCTAGTTATGTCCTTGCGCGCAGAGGACCATTTGGTTAATTTGCAGGAAACGTTCGAGATTATGAGGAAATATAACATGAAGCTCAACCCCGAGAAGAGTGCCTTCGAGGTCGGTTCGGGAAAGTTCTTGGGCTTCATGGTTTCAAATCAGGGATCGAGATCAACTCCGATAAAATCAAGGCCATCGAAGATATCACCGTTGTGGACAGTGTAAAAGTCGTGCAGAGGCTGACTAGAAGGATAGCTGCCTTAGGCCGATTCATCTCGAGGTCATCGGATCAAAGCCACATATTTTTCTCTCTACTAAAAAAGAAGAACGATTTTGCCTGGACCTCGGAATGCCAACATGCATTAGAGGAATTGAAGCGATACCTATCGATACCACCACTGCTTACACTCCAAATGCAGATGAGAAACTTTACTTGTACTTTGAAGTATCAGAAATCGATGTAAATGGTGTGACTTTTTACTGGTGGTGAACCAGGTAAATAAAACTTTCGAAGTTCGAGAGGATAGAATGCAAAGGTATTTGGATAAGTTGCAGGTAACTTTGCACTGTTTTAAGGAATGAACCTTACATCATGTACCTCGAGAATAAAATAGTGAAGCCGATGCACTCGCAAATGTGGGTTCATCAATCGAGGAGATCGAAATTAGCTCGGGGGCTGTTGTTCATCTCTCGAGATCCGTGATCGAGGAAGGCCACCTGAGATATATTCTACAAGCTTAACCTGGGACTGGAGGAACAAATATATTGAATACTTGAAAAACAGAAAGCTCCCATCGGACCCTAAAGAGTCGGATACGAACCAAAGTTGCTCGATTCACATTGGTTGAAGATGAAATATTATACATGAGAATATTTGACGGACCATTGGCAGTATGTTTGGGATAGGAAGAAACTGATTATGTTCTACGAGAGGTCCATTAAGGCACTTGTGGGAACCACTCCGGCGCCGAATAGTACACGTACATAAACAATATGTACCTAGTAAGTATCCAATCTAACCTCGAAGAAGTAGTGACGAGGTGTCAACTTGACACTCACTAGGGCCAGTAATAATATAATCTAAGTGTTACGCTAAGCAGGTATAGCATGAATAACCAAGACAATTTGAGAGAGAGAAAGAGTAAGATGGTCTTTCATAAGGGTCATGTCATGACCCGAATTTCCCACCGTCGGGAGCGTGATGGCGCCTAACGTTGAACTCGCTAAGCAAGCCAACGTAAATGTTCAATTTACTTTATTCCTTTATTATTAGTCAAAAACAGGTGAATTACTACATTAACATGAATAGAATATAAGATGAAGATAGATATAATTCAATACAATGCCTTTACGAAATTTCAAAAAAACTAAACCAAATCCCAGAATATTGGAGTCATAACTCACGGGATGTTTATGAATACTACATATAAAAGTCCGAATGAAATAAGTACATCTGTTTCTGAGACAACTAGAATAGAATACAAACAGAAATAGGAGGGGACGCCAAGTCCTGCGGACGCCAACAGGACTACCTCGGTGTCTCCGCATGGACTGAAGGCAGCCTCCTAGCTCTAATGTTCGTAGGGTCCTGTACAAGGATCTGCATAACAAAGATGTGAACAGTGTAGCATCAGTACAACCGAACCCATGTACTGAGTAAGTGTCGAGCCTAACCTCAGAGAAGTAGTGACAAGGCTAGGACACGACAACCAAAACAACCTGTGTAATTAATAATAATCGGAGGAATAATAGTAACAGGAAGTAAACAACTAAGTACCAAGGAAAGGGAGAAACATGTTGGGGAAAAGAAATACCAAATAAAGGAAACAATGGAATAAGACAACAATTCAATATCAGCTTAAACAACAGGAATTAGCATCACAGATAAAACAGTGCACAGCATCACCCTTCGTGCTTTTACTCTCATCCTCACCAAATAATAAATGTAAGTGCATGGCATCACCCTTCGTGCTTTTTCTCTCATCCTCACAATAATTAATACAAACGGCACGGCATCACCATTCGTGCTTTTAATATCATAACATGGCACGGCATCACCCTTCGTTCTTTTACACTCTCATCCTCACAATAATGAATACACGACATCACCCTTCGTGCTTTACACTCTTCCTCATGACAATCAATACACGGAATCACCCTTCATGCTTTACACTCTTCCTCACCAAAACAATATCAATAACAACAGTCCGGCAAGGAAAAATCAACAATATGAACCATAAGAATAAATCATAACATCCCGGCAAGGGAACAACCGTAGGAATATCACTATCTCGGCAAGGGACGCAGCTATAACCAATCTCACTTAACTACATATATTAACATATAGTTTCTCAACTGACCCAATACTCAACAATGTTAATTACCCAGAATTTCCAACAAAATGAATAACCACAAAGTGAAACTCAAGCTATAACACGGTAAATATCAATGAAAACCACATAATTCATAATATCCGACTCACGGGCATAATTGACACCAACGTATAGGTACTCGTCACCTCACCTATATGTTACACATGGTATTCACACATAGCAAATAAGACACAACACCTATTCCCTCAAGCTAAGGTTAGGATAAACACTTACCTCGACTTCCACGACCAAAATCAAGCCTCAATCACCGCTTTCCCTTTTGAATTTGACTCCAAATCAATTGTATCTAGACATAATTGACTTAATAACATCAATAAACGCTAAACAATTCAATTCCAATGCTTAATTATAGGTTTTCTAGCATTCTTCCCAAAACGTTAAAAATCGATCCCGGGCCCGCTTGGTTAAAACAAGAGGTTCAGACCAAATCCCGATAAGCTATTCACGCACAAGCCCAAATATGTAATTAGTTTCGGAATCCGACCCCAAAACGAGGTCTAAATCCCAATTATTCAAAAAGACCTAACTCTACTCAAATCCCTAATTTTCTACCCTTAAGAACATGATTTAGGCCTAGAAATATAATGGGTGTTAATTGAATTTGAAGAAAACGAGTCTAAGAATACATACCTATGATTTTGTGGTGAAGTGCCCTTTCAAAAATCGCAAAATTTTGAGTTTAGGTGAAGACGTTATGAAATTGTGATAAACCCCGTAATGCTATTGTTTTAAGAAAACTGGGCAAAATTTTGCCCTATGCGTTCGCGACCAAGCTAATGCATTCGAATAGGCTGCCCTACCCTACCCTATGCGTTCGCATCCCATGTGGTGCGTTCGCACGGAATAATATCTACCCAACCCCCAGCCCCTCTCTAATGTTATGCGTTCGCGGCCTCCAGTGTGCGTTTGCGTAGAGCAAAATTCCTGTGCTCCGTGTTCGCACCTGGTCGTATGCGATCGCAAAGAGTTAACAAACCCCCTCCCAATCCTGTGTTGTTCGTTCGCATGTCTATCCTTGCATTCGCGTAGCACAAAAGTTGAGACACTAGAAAACAGTCCAAACACCAGATTTTTCTATGTAAAATCACCCCGACACCTATCCGAAACTCACCCGAGCCCTCGGGGCTCCAAACCAAACATGTACACAACCTCAAAAACATCCTACAGAATTACTCGTGCGATCTAATCGCCAAAATAACATCTTAAACAATGAATTCAGCATCAAAATCAAAGAATATTTCCAAAACTTCTAAAGTATCAAATTTTACAACTACGGGTCCGAATCACGTCAAATGACTTCCGTTTCTTACCAAATTTTACAGACATATCATAATTATCATATTGAACCTGTACAGGGCTCCGGAACCAAAATACGAGTCTGATACCATGAATTTCAAATATAATCAAATTTCTAAAATCCTTTATATTTTTGAGAAAACAATTTCTTTCAAAAATTCATTTCTTGGGCTTGGGACTTCGGAATTCGATTACGAGCATACGCACAAGTCCCATATTTTCCTACGGACCCTTTGGGACCGTTAAATGACAGGTCCAGGTCCGTTTACCCAAAATGTTGACCGAAGTCAACTTAAATCAAATATTTAAGGCAAAAAATAACATTTTTTTAGTTTTTCACATAAAGACTTCCCGGCTATAATCCCGGGTTGCGCACGCAAATTGAGGTGACATAAAAGGAGGTTTTCAAAGCCTCAGAACACCGTTTGGACATAAAATATAAGGGATGACCTTTTGGGTCATCACAATCTCCACCTCTAAACCAAACGTTCGTCCTCGAACGGACATAGAAAAGTACCTAAATCGGGGAATAGATGGGGATAACGGCTCAGCATATCGGACTCGGACTCCCAGGTAGCTGCCTCGGCAGGCTGACCTCTCCACTGAACACGAACCGATGGATAACTCTTCGATCTCAACTGACGAATCTGCCGGTCTAATATGGATACCGGCTCCTCCTCGTACGTCAAATCCTGGTCCAACTAGACACTGCTGAAGTCTAATACATGGGATGGATCACCGTGATACCTCCGAAGCATAGATACATGGAACACTGGTTGCACGACTGATAAACTCGGTGGCAACGCAAGTCTGTAAGACACATCTCCCACTCTATCAAGAATCTCAAACGGGCCAATGAATCTAGGTCATAGATTGCCCTTCTTCCCGAATCTCATCACGCCCTTCATGGGCTACACCCGAAGCAATACTCGCTCTCCAACCTTGAATGCCAAATCACGAACTCTGCGGTCGACATAACTCTTTTTCCTAGACTGAGCTGTACGAAGTCTAACGTGAATGATCTTAACCTTGTCCAAGGCATCCTGCACTAACTCCGTGCCCAACAACCGAGCCTTTCCTGGCTCAAACCACCCAACCGGTGACCGACACAACATACTATACAACTCCACATAAGGAGCAATCTGAATGCTTGACTGACAGCTGTTGTTGTAGGCAAACTCAGCTAAAGGCAAGAACTAGTCCCAAGAACCTCCAAAAAAAATGACACATGCTCGCAACATATCCTCTAAAATCTGAATAGTATGCTCGGACTGTCCGTCCGTCTGAGGATGAAACGTTGTGCTCAACTCAACTCGTGTGCCCAACTCACGCTAAAATAATCTCCATAAATGTGAGGTAAACTGCGTACCTCGGTCAGAAATAATGGACACAGGCACACCGTGAAGGCAAACAATCTCCCTGATGAAGATACCTGCTAACCTCTCTTAAGAATAGGAAATTGCTACAGGGATGAAATGCGCTGACTTGGTCAGCCTGTCCATAATAACCCATACTACATCGAACTTCCTCTAAGTCAGTGGGAGTCCAACTACGAAATCCATGGTGAAACGCTCCCACTTCCACTCAGGAATATCAATCTGCTGCATCAATCCACCGGGTCTCTAGTGCTCGTACTTAACCTGCTGACAGTTCAAGCACCGAGCTACATATGCAACGAATCTTTCTTCATCCTTCGCCATAAATAATGTTGTTACAAATCCAGATACATCTTTGCGGCGCCCGGATGAATGGACTACCGATAACTATGGGCCTCCTGCAATATCAAATCACGAAGCCCATCAGCATTCGGCACACAAATACGGCCCTAGATCCGCAAGACTCCATCATCGCCAACTGAAACCTTCTTGGCACCACCGTGTCGCACCATGTCCCTAAGTGCATGCAAATGAAGATCATCATACTCCCGATCCCGAATACGATCGAATAATGAAGAACGAGTCGCAGTATAAGCTAGAACATTGCCTGTCTCAGAAACATCCAATCTCATGAACCGATTGGCCAAGGCCTGGACATCTAAAGCAAGCGGTCTCTCTCCGACCGGAATATAAGCAAGACTACCCATACTGAGTGACTTCCTAATCAAAGCATCGGCCACTACATTGGCCTTCCCCGGATGATATAAGATGGTGATGTCATAGTCTTTCAATAGCTCCAACCATCTCCTCTGTCTCAAATTCAACTTTTTCCGCTTGAACAAATATTGCAAATTCTTGTGATCCGTGAACACCTCACAAGGCACACCATATAAATAATACCTCCAAATATTCAGCGCGTGAACAATGGCTGCTAACTCAAAATCATGAAGGGGGTAATTATTCTCGTGGACCTTCAACTGACGTGAATCATATGCTATAACCTTGCCATCCTGCATCAACACTGCACCAAGTCCAATTCGAGAAGCATCACAATATACAGTATATGGCCCTGAACCTGAGGGAAAAACCAGCACCGGTGCCGTGGTCAAGGTTGTCTTGATCTTATGAAAGCTCTCTTCACACTCATCTGACCACCTGAAGTGGGCACCCTTCTGAGTCAACCTGGTCATCAAGGCTGCAATAGATGAAAAAACCTCCACAAACCGACGATAGTAACCTGCTAAGCCCAAGAAACTTCGAATCTTTGTAGCTGATGTGGGTCTAGGCCAATCCATAACTGCTGAAATCTTCTTGGGATCTACCTGAATACCCTCTGCAGATACAACATGACCCAAGAATGCAACCGAGCTCAACCAGAACTCACACTTGGAAAACTTAGCATACAATTAACTGTCCTTAAGAGTCTGGAGAACGACTCGAAGGTGCTTCTCTTGCTCCTCCCGACTGCGGGAGTAAATCAAAATATCATCAATGAAGACAATCACGAACAAATCCAAATAAAGCCTGAACACTCAGTTCATCAAATCCATAAAAGCAGTTGGGCCTTTTGTCAACCCGAATGGCATCACTAAGAACTCATAATGCCCGTACCGAGTGCGAAAGGCTGTCTTAGGGACATCGGATGCCCTAATCCTCAACTGATGGTAGCCATATCTCAAATAAATCTTTGAAAATACCTTGGCACCCTGAAGCTGATCAAACAAATCATCAATCCTCGGCAATGGATACTTGTTCTTGATAGTAACCTTGTTCAATTGCCGGTAATCAATGCACAATCTTTGTTCTTAACAAACAACAACGGCGCACCCCATGGCAAAACACTAAGCCTAATAAAGCCTTTATCTAGCAAATTCTGCAACTGTTCCTTCAACTCCTTCAACTCAGGCGGGACCATACGATATGGCAGAATTGAAATAGACTGAGTGCTCGGAGCCAACTCAATGTAAAAGTTGATATCCCTGTCGGGTGGCATACCCAGAAAGTGTGCAGGAAACACTTCTGGAAAGTCACGGAAAATGGCCAGAGACTCCATAGAAGGAACCTCGGCACTAGAATCACGAACATAAGCCAAATAGGCTAAACACCCCTTCTCGACCATGCGCCGAGCCTTCATATATGAGATAACCCTGCTCGAAGAATGACCAGGAACCCCCCTCCACTCCAATAGAGGTACTCCCTGCAAGGCCAATGTCACAGTCTTGGCTTGACAATCCAGAATAGCATGATAGGTCGACAACCAGTCCATCCCCAAATAACATCGAAATAAACCATATCAAGGAGTAGAAGATCTACACTAGTCTCAACACCACTAATAACCACTACACACGAACGGTAGACACGATCTACCACAATAGAATCACCCACTGGTGAAGACACATATACAAGAGTACTCAGAGAATCACGAGGCATAATCAAACAAGGAACAAAATATGATGACACATAGGAGAATGTGGATCCCGGATCAAACAAAACCGAAGCATCCCTATTGCAAACTGAAACCATACCTGTAATGACTATATCGGAGGCTTCAGCCTCAGGTCTGGCAGAAATGGAATAACATCGGAGCTGGGCCCCACCAATCTGAGCATCTCTGGGACGGCCTACTTCTGGCTGACCTCTACCTCTGGTAGCCTGACATCAACCTCTAACTGTCTGACCTCCACCTCTAGCACCTCGGCCTCCACCCCTAGCTGGCTGAGAGGGTGGTGGAGCGCCTGGTGCGGTAATCATAGCAAGGGAACCCTGGTGCTGAGAACCACTCGAGGCTCAGGGGAAAAATCTAGCAATGTGCCTCGGGCCACCACATGTATAACAAGATCTCGGCTGATGAGACTGTTTGCCTAAAATTGTCCATGTCGACCGGAGTAACCACTCTGAAAACTCTGGAGCGGTGGTGCACTGTGGGATACCTGAAGTGCTGACTGAAACGGCCTAGGAGGATGTCTCAACTATCCCCATGTTCCGAAGAACCTCATAGCAATTGTCTAAGTAATCTTGGGGATCCTCTGAAGGTGAACTGCTGAAAGTAGTATGAAATAGCTTGGTGAATCGGTCCAATCTCCATAAAGCATCAACAATCATAGCTGCTCCCCCCCCTGCCTGAGCAACAATACCTGGCTGGACTACCCCAGTTGTCTGAGGTGCTAGAGTTTGGAAATGAGAAGCTAACTGCTCTGGTGTGCGGGTGGCGGGAGTCTGGGCTCTTCCCCCAGCCTGAGAGACGGCTGGTGTTGCGGGAAGTAGGCCTGCCTGAGAAACGCTCTCCATAAGGCCCAGTAAACGGACCAGAGCATCATGGAGTACCGGGGTGGTAATGAACCGCTCAGGAACCTGAGCTGGTCCCACCGGAACTGTCTAAGAAGGAACCTCATCGGCAAACTCTACCTGAGGCTCCACCACTGGGGCTGCTGCTCTAGGCTGAGCTCTTCCCCTGCCCCGGCCTCTAGCACATCCTCGGCCTCGTCCTCGGCCCCTCATAGGAGCTGCAACTGGAGCCTCAGGCTGCTGATCAGTAGATTAAGAAGCACGTGTTCTCGCCATCTGCGAGAGAATAGAATAGAAATTCAATTAGCATTTAGAAGCCAAATCGCACGATAGAGAAGAATAGATGCGAAGATATTCCTAAACTCTGCAGACTCTGGGGGATAAGTACAAACGTCTTCATACCGATCCCTCAGACGCTACCAAGCTTGTCCGTGAATTGTGAGACCTAGGCAACCTAGTGCTCTGATACCAACTTGTCACGACCCGAATTGCCCACTGTCGGGACCCTGATGGCGCCTAACGTTGAACCTACTAGGCAAGCCAACGTGAATGTTCAATTTACTTTATTCCTTTATTATTATTCGTAAACAGGTGAATTACAACATTAACATGAATAAAATATAATATGAAGCAAGATATATATTTCAATACAATGCCTTTGCGAAATTTCACAAAAACTAAACCAAATTCCAGAATATTGGAGTCACAACTCAAGGACTGTCTATGAATAATACATATAAAAGTCCGAATGAAATAAGTACACCTGTTTTTGAGACAACCAGAACAGAATACCAAAAGGAAATAGGAGGGGACGCCAAGGCCTGCGGATGCCAACAGGACTACCTCGATGTCTCCGCGTGGACTGAAGGCAGCCTTCTAGCTTTAATGTTTGTAGGGTCCTGTACCGCGATCTGCACAACAAAGATGTGCAGAGTGTAGCATCAGTACAACCGACCCCTTGTACTGAGTAAGTGTCAAGCCGAACCTCGGCGAAGTAGTGACGAGGCTAGGACACGACAACCAAAATAACCTGTGAAATTAGTAATAATCAGAGGAATAATAGTAACGGGAAGTAAACAACTAAGTACCAAGGAAAGGGAGAAACATGCTGGGGAAAAAATATCAAATAAAGGAAACAATGGAATAAGACAACAATTCAATATTATCTTAAACAACAGGAATTAACATCACAGATAAGACAATGCACGGCATCACCCTTCTTGCCTTTACTCTCATCCTCAACAACTAATAAATGTAAGTGCACGGCATCACCCTTCGTGCTTTTACTCTCATCCTCACAATAAACAATACAAACGGCACGTCATCACCCTTCGTGCTTTTAATATCATAACATGGCACGACATCATCCTTCGTGCTTTAAACTCTTCCTCACCCAAACAATATCAATAACAACAGCCCGACATGGAAAAATCAACAATATGAACCATAATAATAAATCATAACATCCCGACAAGGGAACAACAGTAGGAATATAACCATCCTGGCAAGGGACACAGCTATAACCAATCTCACTCAAGTACATATCTTCACATAAAGTTTCTCAACTGAACCCAATACTGAACAATGTTCATTACCAAGAATTTCCACCAAAATGAATAACCACAAAGTGAAACTCAAGCTATAACACGGTAAATATCAATGAAAACCACATAATTCATAATATCCGACTCACGTGCATGCTTGACACCAACATATAGGTACTCGTCACCTCACCTATACATTGCAATTGGTATTCACACATAGCAAATAAGACACAACACCTATTCCCTCAAGCTAAGGTTAGGCCAAGCACTTAACTCGACTTCCATGACCAAAATCAAGCCTCAATCACCGCTTTCCCTTTTGAATTTGACTCCCAATCAATTGTATCTAGACATAATTGACTTAATAACATCAATAAACGCTAAACAATTCAATTCCAATCCATAGTTATAGGTTTTTAGCATTCTTCCCAAAAGGTCAAAAATCGACCTCGGGCCGGCTTGGTCAAAAAATGAGGTTCGAACGAAAACCCGATCATCCATTCACCCACGAGCCCGAATATGTAGTTAGTTCTGGAATCCGACCCCAAAACGAGGTCTAAATCCCAATTATTCAAAAAGCCCTAACTCTACCCAAATCCCTAATTTTCTACCCTTAAGAACATGATTTAGGCCTTGAAATCTAATGGGTGTTAATGGAATTTGAAGAAAACGAGTCTATGAATACATACCTATGATTTTGTGGTGAAATTCCCTTTCAAAAATTGCCAAATTTTGAGTTTAGGTGAAGAAGTAATGAAATTTTGATAAAATCCCGTAATGCTACTATTTTGTCACGACCCAAATTCCTAGCCTTAGGGATCGTGATGGTGCCTAACACCACACTTGCTAGGCAAGTCAATGTTAGAATTCGAGTAGCTAATTTCCTTTGATTATCTTCTTAAGCGTCAATAAATAAATCTAAAGTAAATTTAATTTAAATGATTTCCAGATATAAAAATAATAAACAATTGAATAAAAATGAACCATGAACTAAATATATAAATTGATCTAGAACTACCCCAGAGTCTGGTGTCACAATTCACGAACTACTAAAGAATACTACAAATAATGGGCTGAAAGAAATAGGGTTACTGTTCTGAATATGATAAAACACCATTTATGAGAATAGGGGAAGACTCTCGGGATCTGCGAAAGCCGGCAAATATTCCTCGTGTATCCGAATAAATGAATAGCTGCTCTAAATATCTCTACTGCTGGTCGGTACCTGGATCTGCACAAAAGAGTGCAGAGTGTAGAATCAGTACAACCGACCCCATGTACTGAGTAAGTGCCGAGCCTAACCTAGACGAAGCAGTGACGAGGCTACGACGGGGCGTTAACAACATATAACCTGTGACAATAATATATACAATAACGCAATAAAACATTCTACACGACAAGAAAAGAAAGAAAGAAAATATAAATGAGACAATAAATATAATGCAAGAAGGAAATCTAAACGAATAATTAAGTATTGCAACAACAATGAAATAACTCAGCCGCCTTTTGCAGGCCTCAGCTATAACCAACTCTCAAATAATTTCCAAGTTTCCAACTTTAACTTTAAATAAAAGTAGTGCCAAAATATGAAAAATAGTAATATAAAATAGTAAGTTTTCAAATCTTTATTTTTTTCTTTGAAAATCCGTAAAAATATAAATGTCCTCCCTTATTGCTCCTTGTTGCGGCATGCAATCCGCTCCCACTTGTCATCCCTTATTGCTCCTCCCTAACTATATCACCCTTATTGCTCCTGTTGCGGCGTGCGAACCGATCACACCTGTCCACCCTATCACTCCTTGTTGCGGCGCGCAACCCGATCCCACATGTCCACCCTTATTCATAAATTTCACAATTCAGGCCAAGCCTTTCACAAAACTTTTATTTCCACAATTTCAAACAGAAAACCGTATAGCCCGTATGCTTTAACCAATATCATTTCACAATAAAACCAACCAGAATATATGTTAATGCTGTCAACCCAGCTCAGTACTTATGTACCATAATAAAATCAAAAGAACAACCAACACTTTTAATACACTTTCCACAACAATTGACACAATCAATTGAAACCAAACAACCACGTAAACCTCAACAATCATAAAAC
>ML259436.1:2928-18317 GCA_005239495.1 Nicotiana undulata | reverse complement strand
CATCGCATCTCAAAACCCTAGGTCCCAGAGATGTATCGCATTTGGGAATATGCGATCCGCATTGAAGGTATGAGATCGCATTCATGCGTCGCATTTGCAGTGTGGCTTCAGGCATCAGATGCACATGCGATTCAAATGCGGTTCGCATTTGGGATATGCGGTTGCATATGTGGCCGCATTTCACTCCTTAATTTTGACTCAACTCTCTGTTGCGGTATGCGACCCCCAGGTTTGAAATGCGATTCGCATGTTGAAGATGCGATCGCATTTGACCATTTTCCTTCTCTTTTCTCTTCTTTTAACTTCCTTTTGCATGGTCTTGAGTGTTCACACCTTGTGTACTGCAAAATACCAAAAGTCTACGATTAATAAGAGTAAATGCTCTTGAAACGAGCCCTAATCTAAGCAATATGGTATTAAATGTGCCGAAATTCTCCGGCACATCATTCGTGCCTTCGATGGAATCAAAAGGGACACCATTGGCGAAATAGACATAGTCATGACAATCGGCCCTGTGGACTTTACGGTAACCTTCCAAATCTTAGATATGGATACCTCATACAACTTCCTGCAAGGAAGACCATGGATTCATGCCGCCGAGGCAGTGCCATCTACCCTTCACCAGATGGCCAAGTTTGAGCATGAAAATCAAGATATAGTGGTACATGGGGAGGACGAGCAGTCGATATACAGAGACCCCTCGGTCCCCTGTCTCGAAGCCAGAGAAAGAAGTGAACATATTGTCTATCAGGCATTTGAAATTGTTCTTGCCGACCAAAATGAAGAAGGTACTTCGTTCCCGCGGCCTTGTCTATCAAATGCGTCAATCATGGTCGCTACCGACACGATTAGACATGGATACAAACCCGGAAATGGGCTTGGGGTAGCCCTACAGGGTATCACTGAATCGATCTCTCTACCTGTTGCTGAATATTTCTTCGTCATAGGTTTCCAGGCCATAGAAGCCGATGTGGAATAGGCCAACGCTCGGAAGAAAGATGGTTGGGACTTGCCTCAGCCAGTTCCCCACATTACTGAAACTTTCATCGAACCAAAATATGTCGAAGAAGAAGAAGAGGCCTTTATGGACTAAGAAATTGAAGGAATCTGCGAGGCCATGAAGCAGATGTTGTATGAAACTAACATGGTTCAGTTAGGAGAAGGCTCAAGCACCGCTGAGGTGCAATACATGGTCCCAAATGCCAAGTTGCAGAACTGGAGGGCTACTCCATTCCCCGTCAGGGGGGAGTCCCGGTAGTTCAATCTCGCCATCTTTCCTGCACTATGAGTTATTTCAGGGTGTAAATCAAGTGTTTTTAATTTACTGCCTTATGAATTCTGATGTAAACCCTCCTATGTTCAAATTCAATGAAATGAAATCAAAATTTCATCATCTATTATTCTTTCTGATTTTTGCTTATTTTTCTTATTTTCAGTCATAATAATGCGGCATTAAATAACATGACATGCTTGCGGACTTCATGCTCTGATCTTAATACGCTGTCTAACCTCGAAATAATAAATCAAGAACCGGAATATGATGAAGAAAAGGCTTTTAGGGAAATAAACCGAGAATTAGAACAATTCGAGAATAAGCCTAAGCCAAACTTAAACAAAACAGAACCCGTCAACTTGGGTAATGCAGAAGAGGTTCGGGAAACCATGATAAGCGTCCACACTGATGAAAGAACTAGGGACGCTTTGATTCAACATCTATTTTAATTCAAAGACGTGTTTGCTTTGTCCTATGACGACATGCCCGGACTAAGTATGGACTTGGTGGTACATAAATTGCCGACCTATCCCGGTTATCCACCCGTCCAACAAAAGCAGAGGAAATTTAAAACAGACATGAGTTAAAAAATCAAAGAAGAGGTCACTAAACAACTAAAAGCTGGAGTGATCCGAGTGGTCCATTAAACCACCTGGCTGGCCAATGTGGTTCCAATACCTAAAAAGGACGGAAAGGTCAGAGTATGTGTCGACTATCGAGATTTGAATAAAGCAAGCCCTAAAGATAACTTTCCACTACCAAACATACATATCCTGGTTCACAATTGTGCCAAACATGAGGTACAGTCTTTCGTAGATTGCTATGCTGGATACCACCAGGTATTGATGGATGAAGAAGATGCAGAAAAGACGGCCTTCACTACACCCTGGGGCACCTACTGTTACCGAGTCATGCCGTTCGGTCTAAAGAATGCTGGGGCAACATATATGAGGGCCATGACTGCCATTTTCCACAATATGATGCATCAGGAGATTGAGGTATACGTGGATGATGTGATTATCAAATCCAGGACGCAAGATGACCATGTGCAGCATTTGAGGAAATTCTTTGAACGCCTGCGTAAGTATGATCTGAAATTAAATCCAGCCAAGTGCGCCTTCGGAGTTCCGTCTGGGAAACTAGTGGGGTTTATAGTCAGTCGACGGGGCATCAAGCTGGACCGGACAAAGATAAAATCTATTCGGGATCTACCACCTCCAAGAACCAAGAAGGTGGTCATGAGTCTGCTGGGTAGGTTGAATTACATCAGCAGGTTCATTGCTCAGTTGACATCCACTTGTAAGCCTATATTCAAGCTCTTGAAGAAAGATGTAGCCATCAAATGGTCAGACGAATGCCAGAATGCTTTCGACAAGATCAAAGAATATCTGTCGAACCCGCCAGTGCTAGTCCCACCAGAATCAGGAAGACCTTTGTTCTTATACCTGACAGTGTTAGAAAATTCCTTCGGGTGTGTTCTCGGGCAGCATGACATAATCGGGAAGAAAGAACAGGCAATATATTACTTGAGCAAGAAGTTCATGAGCTACGAAGCCAAGTATACGATGCTGGAAAGAACTTGTTGCGCCCTGACTTGGGTCGCTCAGAAGCTCCGGCATTATTTGCTGGCTTATACCACCTACCTCATCACTAGGTTGGATCCATTGAAATACATATTCAAAAATCCAATGCCCACCTAGAGATTAGCTAAGTGGCAGATTCTGCTCACCGAATTCGACATAGTCTATGTCACTCGCACCGCAATGAAAGCCCAGGCCTTGGCAGATCACTTGGCAAAAAATCTTGTCGATGACGACTACCAACCTCTAAGTACTTACTTCCCAGACGAGGAGGTAAACTCAGTCGAGATAACTTATGAGGACACCAGCACTTGGAAAATATTCTTTGACGGAGCTGTAAATGCAAAAGGTGTTGGGATTGGGGCAATCTTGATTTCACCCACGGGACAACACTATCCCGCCACGGCCCGCCTTCGTTTCTATTGTACAAACAATACTGTCGAATATGAAGCTTGTTTAATGGGAATGAACATGGCCATTGACATGGATGTAGAAGAGTTATTGATCATGGGGGATTCAGATTTGATCATCAAGCAGGCTCAGGGAGAGTAGGAAACTCGAGATGTTAAGCTCCTTCCATATAGATAACATGTGGAAGATCTTAGTAAACGATTCAAAGCTGCCGAGTTCAGATATATCCCTCGATGCCACAACGAGTTAGCAGATGCGCTGGCTACCCTAGTTGCAATGCTGCCATATCCGGGTAATGTTCACATTGACCCATTGGAAATTCAAATCAAGGAAAGGCATGGTTATTGCAACACGGTCGAAATAGAGCCCGATGTACAACCATGGTATCACGATATCAAAATATTCTTGAAAACAAAAGAATACCCAGAACGGGCCAATGGGGACCAAAAGAGAACCATCCGGATACTCGCCAACAGTTTCTTCCTTAGTGGGGAAGTACTGTATAAGAGGACTCACGATCTGAATCTATTAAGATGTGTAGATACCAAGGAAGCTGTAAAGATTATGAACGAGGTGCATTCAGGAGTATGAGGTCCCCATATAAACGAATACGTCCTCACAAAAAGGATCTTGCGGGCCGGGTATTATTGGATGACCATGGAGAAAGATTGTTTCAGCTTCGTCCGGAAATGCCATAAGTGTCAAATACACGGCGATTTGATTCATGCACCACCGTCAGAATTGCATCCTATGTCAGCACCCTAGCCGTTTGTTTCCTGGGGAATGTATGTTATCGGGCCGATCAAGCCAAGGGCCTCAAACGGGCACAAATTTATTTTGGTCGCTATCGACTATTTCAGTAAATGGGTCGAGGCAGTCACATTCAAAGTTGTCACCAAAAAAGCAGTGGTGAACTTCGTGCACTCTTATATCATCTGTCGTTTTGGTATCCCAAAGACTATCATTACCGACAATGTCGCGAATCTAAATAGTAACTTGATGAGAGAGGTATGTGAACATTTCCAAATCACACACCACAACTCCACCCCTTACCGGCCCAAAGCCAATGGCGTTGTTGAAGCAGCAAACAAAAATATTAAGAAAATCCTCAGGAAAATGATTCAAACTTCCAGGCAATGGCATGATAAATTGCCTTTCGCATTACTGGGATATCGCACGACAGTGCGCATGTCGGTTGGAACTACTCCTTATTTATTGGTTTATGGTACGAAAGTCGTAATACTCGCAGAAGTTGAAATTCCCTCCCTTCGGATTATTGTCGAAGCAGAAATTGAGGATGATGAATGGGTCAAAACCTGATTGGAGCAATTAACTCTGATTGACGAGAAAAGGATGGTCGCAGTTTGCCACAGGCAATTGTACCAACAAAGAACGGCCCGCGCCTACAACAAGAAAGTGCGACCTAGGAACTTTGAAGTAGAGCAACTTGTGTTAAGACGTATCCTCCCACACCACGAAGAGGCAAAAGGAAAATTCGCCCCGAATTGGAGAGGTTCGTACGTCATAAAGAAATTGCTTCCAAAAGGAGCGTTGTACTTGGGAGACGTCGAAGGAAATGACCCCGAAACGGCTGTCAATGCAAATGCAGTCAAAAGTATTATGTTTGACCTTTTCGTGATGACGATACTGATGATCGAAATGACGAAGGCTTTTCATTTGTGCTACCCCAAACACTATCATTTTTGTAAACCCTTTGAGCTGGTTACTCTTCCTTGACTAACCTCCTTGGAATTTGAAGAAGAAAGAAGAAAAATCAAAAGAAAAAAAATGAGAGAAAAGAAAAATAAATTAAAAAAAAAAGAGAAAGGAAAAATAAAAAATAAAAAAGAGAAAGGAAAAATCAAAAGAAATTCAAAACCAAAACCAAAAAAATCGAAACAAAAACAAAATTTTTGCCTGAACTACGTCTGACTTGATTCCGAAAGGATACGTCGGCAGCCTCTCCCTGGGGTTTAGTCACACCAAAATAAAAATCCACATTTTCCCCCAAGAGTTTAAGCTGGAGGCAAGTGTTGAGATTCGGCAATGATTCGCCTGAGAGTTCCAAGGTTGTGATTCGATATAAATTCTTTTACCCCAAATCCTAGTCAAGTCCTTCCGATCGATCGGCAAAGAAAAGCCAGAATGGGAAGATACATCTATATGGACCTCATACAAGCAATGAGAAAAATTAAAATGAGAGAGTCTTATCAGTAAAAACCCACACGGGCACCATAAGGCGACAATGAGCAGAGAAATTAAAAATGAGAGAGTCTTGTTAGTGAAAACTCGCAAAGAGCACTACAGGGCGATGGCGAGAAGAGAAATGAGAGAGATTAGCTGGTGAAAAACCCGAAACGGGCACTACTGCTCGAAAAGAGGGTGATTGGTCACTAATATCGACATGGTCTGAGGCAAGGTTTCTCAACCTCGAGCTAAAGGTGGTGACGAATTTCTGAGAGTCAGATGGTTTATATAGATCATGCATCCAGTCCAAGAAGCATGTCATGTTCATTGAAAGCCGCGTGCACTCCAGATAAGTCCTTCTTCTCTTCCCCGAAAGGGATATTTTTCGTCAAAATTCATTGTCTCCATTTCTTTGTTATTTTTCTTTCAATCCCTTTCCGTCTGACTCTGTTTCTAAAACAAGGTATAGAAAGGACGGCAAAACTGATTTACAGGGTTCTTGTTTGACGCGAGCCAACATGCCAAAGGCACCAAGCCTCATCAAGGGCATCGAGTCGATCCCGACTGGCCGCAGCGGCCGATGTTTAAACACAAAACTCTCGAAAGGAGAAAATCAAATTGGAGTCCCTACAAAGGCAATCGAAGTAAAAGTTTGAGTCCCACATGGTTAACTCTTGGCAAAAGTCTGAAAAGCCAAAAATGCTCGAAATGCTTTAAAGTTAACCTTGGAGGAAAAACCAGTAATGAAAGGCCGATTGAGGAGAAATAAAGTTGGAAAAGGTTAAATCCCACGCGACTAACCGTTGCAGCGGAATTTTAGGGGCCAAAACTCCCCCCTGATACCCTGGAAATCCAAAAGAAAAGCAAGTGAAAGGACTACAAAGGCGAAACAAAATGTTGGGTCCCATGCGACCGATCGCCATGGTAAAATCTGGAAAGCTAAGGTCCCGGGGATTAGAGATGAAACCCAATCCCCAGCAAGCAAGTGGTTGAGATCTTCATCACAAGAACTGAGATCAAGCTGTCGGAAATCAAGGCCACAAAACCAACCATCGTTTCAAATTAACAAATTGTTCTTTGTTTGAAGGAAACAGGTGTCACCCAAAACAACCGTGCAAAATGCAAGTGTAACCAATATAAAAGGCGCAAGAGCTAGAAGCAGCTCTGCAGCAACAACTCCAAAAAGGGAAGTTTTCTCAAAAATCCTTTCCCACATTCACTCAAATTCAAATGAAAAGAAAAGAAAAGAAGAAAACGATGTTGAAAGCAATTCAAACCTAAAGTAGTATAGGGCCTCTAATCCCTAGCCACACCTTTTCCAACATAGGATATTCCATCCCTTAGTTGATGCCAACATAGGGTCTCCACTCCCTAGCAGACACCGGCATAACCTGGTGATCTTTCTGACAACAGCATAATCTGTTGATCATCTCCTGATACTGGCATAACCCAGTAATCTGTTTGCCCAGACAACAGTATAACCTGTTGACCTTTCCAAACACCGGCATAACCTGGTGATCTATCTAGCAACAGCATAACCTGTTGGTCATCTCCTAACACTGGCATAACCCAGTGATCTCCTTTTCCCCCAGACAGCAGCATAACCTGTTGACCCTTCCAAACACAGGCATAACCTGGTGATCTTTATGACAACAGCATAACATGTTGATCATCTCCTGATACTGGCATAACCTAGTAATCTCTTTGCCCCCAGGAAACAACATAACCTGTTGACCTTTCCAGACACCGGCATAACCTGGTGATCTTTCTGACAACAGCATAATCTGTTGATCATCTCCTGATACTGGCATAACCTAGTAATCTCTTTGCCCCCAGGAAACAACATAACCTGTTGACCTTTCCAGACACCGGCATAACCTGGTGATCTTTCTGACAACATCATAACCTGTTGAACATTTCCTGACACTGGCATAACCCGGTGATTTCTTTCCCGGCAACAACATAACTTGTTGACCTTCCCAGACACCAGCATAACCTGGTGATCTTTCTTGACAACAGCATAACCTGTTGAACCTTCCCTAACACTGGCATAACCTAGTAATCTCTTTGCCCCCAGGAAACAACATAACCTGTTGACCTTTCCAGACACCGGCATAACCTGGTGATCTTTCTTGACAACAGCATAACCTGTTGAACCTTCCCTAACACTGGCATAACCTAGTGATTTCTTTCCCGGCAACAGCATAACCTGTTGACATTTCTAGACACCGGCATAACCTAGTGATCTTTCTTGCCACAACATAACCTTTTGAACATTTCCTGACACTGGCATAACCTAGTAATCTCCTTTTCCCAAAGTAACAGCATAACCTGTTGACCTTTCCAAACACCGGCATAACCTGGTGATCTTTTCCTCATAACAGCATAACCTGTTGATCATTGCCCAACACTGGCATAACCCAGTGATCCCCTTTTCCCCAGGAAATAGCACAACCTGTTGACCTTTCCTGACGCCAGCATAACCTGGTGATCTCTTTCTTGACAACGGCATAACCCGTTGATCATCCCCTAGACACCGGCATAACCTGGTGATCGTTTCTTGACGATAGCATAACCTATCGATCTTTTCCAACATAGGGTCTCCAATACCTAGTTGATTTTACTTTTAGATATAGGGTATCCACTCCTTAGTCTATAGTAACCCCGGGTGCACTGTTCCCGGCTTTTCATTGCTTTCAATAATAAAGTAGCATAGATTTCCTTACAATAACTCACGAAATTCTCCTAGTGAAAACAGGGGCAGAAAATTTCGTTCGTTTGTTTTGATTTTTGTGCAGATTACTTTTTTTTAGGACATTGGAACTCGAGACGACCGAAAGAAGAAGTTTCGATCCAAAACAATAAAACAAAAAGGGGAAAGAGAAGATTGAACCCAAAGTGCAGAAACGAGAAAGAGATGGACTATTCAGGACGAGATTGAAGTCATCCGTTAATCCTTCCTTGAACTGAGAAATAACAAGACGAAACCAGCACTTGCGGCTAACAAGTATCAAGATACAGGTCAGAGTCAGCAAAAGATCGAGACTTAAGACCAAGCCCTAGATAGGAATCTTGTAACTTAGCAGTTGATAGGTTTAGTTAGTCTCTCATTTTGTTACTTTGGTGTAATAAGGAGATCAGTAGCAATAACAACAGCAACAACAGCGAAATCACAGCTTCCCGGTAGTCCCAGCTACCAAAACTTCCAGAACTACACTGACATGATTCCTTTATAGCCAAGGATATGTAGTCAACCTTTGAAGCAAGGTTCGGTCAAATCTTTCAAAAATGCTTCACAACATAACACATGAATGGGTGAAGTCGTTTATGGTTTCTCACTTTTTCTTTGCCCGGAAACTCTTCGTGTTTCCGAACAAAGAGGGGCAACTGTGAGCACGTGATTTTCACCTACTATATGATCCTACAAAAATTCAATGATTTAGTTAGTTTTATAATTTTTATTGAATTAGGTGCTATTGGTGAATTAATTTTACATTTATAACCATAATTTGGCTTTTAATGTTTATAAATAATTTAAGGTTGCATAACCTCAATCATTTGGAATTTTACAAATTTATTCTTCAAAATTGCAAGCGTTAATTCATAATTTCACCTTTTGATCCGCCATCAATCAAGTTTCCTTTTTTAAATTAGATAAAAATGAGAATTAGAGTTAATTAGCATATTATTTGTAACTGGTTGAAGAAAATAACAACAAAAATGTCGATTATTGGATACAATGTAGTTTTACTAATTAATTGGTTAATTTAATCGTTTTTCCCAAACAAAACTGTGAAATTTATTCCTTAAATGATATAAGTGTTAAATTAAATGGTGTCACTTTTAATCAATTCAACAATTAGTTTATAACAAGACAAAAAAAATCAAATTAGTTGTTACATTTTTAATTTTAATTTGAATTAGTATTAATTAAACTAAGTAATGTTAATTAAGCCTAAGAGCTTAAAATCGGACTTGGGCCAATACCCAGGCCCAAACCGTCTCTACACTCACCAGCCCAAACCCCATAACCCTACTCGGCCTACCCCAGCCCCAGTACCCAAAATGACCCCGTTTAAACCCTGCTTCATCTCCAACCATTGGATCTTCTTGATCCAATGACTCACAACCCCACAACCCTTAAATATAAAACTGTCCTAAAGCACCCCCCTACCCCAATTCAAAGTCTAACACCCCCCCCCCCATCTCTATCTGTCTCTACCTCCTCTCTCTTCACCTCACTGGAGCCGCCGTCCCCCGCCCTAGCTCCACCATTCCTCCGTCGTGCTCCGCCGGCCGAAAATCACCTCCGACGGCGGAGCTCCACCAAACAACCCAAAAAAATATGTTTTTACAATCATATAAGCTTTTGGCAGCCATGGCTGCTGTGATCTCTCCCCAGTCTTTGGCTGTGGGAGAGACAAATCAAAACACTATTGAATCACTAACAAACTCCAAGCAAAAACAGTCTTATGCAGCGCAGCTTCATCCAAAACAATATGCCGCATCCAAAGTCGAGTTGTTTCCTGTTGCAGTCGTGCATGGAGAACCAACGATCGAGTTCACCATGGATGAGGTTAATGAATTTACAAGATAAGAAGGACTGCATCAGGCAGTCGTGGTGAAGTTTTCATATGGAAAACCAGAATTACAAGAAATCAGAAAAAAAATTACGGCACAGTTCGATATTCAAGGTCGATGTAATATAGGACTACTGGAATATAGGCATCTGCTGGTTCGTTTTGACCTATATAACGATTATGTTAAATTCTTGTCAAGGTCGACTGGATATATGAGATCTAAAGGAGATGATTTCTTCTTTAGAACGTTTCCATGGACGCTAGGATTCAATCCGAATGAAGAAACGTCCATGGCAGTCGTGTGGATCTCATTGCCATGTTTGCCTCCTAATTTTTTGCTAAGAGGTCACTGCTATATATCGCATCTGCTGTGGGTAATCACTTGCTGTGGATAAGGCAACACAGGAGAGAACTCGACCTAGTGCCGCTAGAGTTAAGGTCATACTTGATCTTATGGACAAACATCCAAAAAAAGTTAAAATTGTTATGATGAACAAATTTACAGGAAAATCTATCGTGAATGATCAAGTAGTTGTATATGAAAACCTTCCAAGTTATTGTACGTATTGCAACCATCAAGGCCACGAGGAAAAAGCGTGTCAAGTAATGAAGAGACAAGCTGAAGAGGAGGTTCTTGCACAAGATACACCAACTGGTGGTAATATCCTAATAGTGAGGTGAGTATGATTGAACAACTTCAAGGAGATGCTAGGGATTATTTAAATGCAAAAAGAGCTGAACAAAGAGGTAAAGATGGTGCACCAACAGATGGAAATCTGATAGGGGAAGCAGAAAAAAATAAACTGGTCGTGCAGCAGAGGTTACAGAATGAAGGAGGAAAAGAAATTGCTAATGAGAGCAATGCTAATCTGCTGATTCGAGCAACATATGGTAATGTTGTAGGTGATAGTAGAATGCTCAATAAACTCCCTCCGGAATCTATGTGTGATGTTCCTGCTAAACAAGCTTTAGCAAGGATTTTTGATGCAGTAAATCCAGTAGTAGTAGGTTATGATAAATTGAAACGTTCTACTGGTGTTGTAGAGGCTAGGGAGCAGGGGATTCTGGAAACTAATGATGCAACTGCTATGTCGACTGATGGAAGCCAAAAGATTGGTTATGATAGACCTGATGAACCTGTACAAATTGGTAATACAAAGGAGATTAATGCAGATGGGGATCGAGGTCAAAAGACTAGGCAACTTGCAGCAACAGTGGACACCCACGATGGTAAGTCCCAGGCTTTTGGAGGAAAAACAGGAATAAATAAAGATGAGATTTTGGAAGATAAGGCTGGACATGTAAGGTCTGATATTAAAGGTGAGGATCTGAACAAAAAAGGAGAAGCTTGGAATGTGGTAACCTCCAGAAAATCTCCTACAAAGAAACGGGTATCACAAAAATTTTAGAACCAAGGTGCAACTGAACAGGGCACTCTGTTTCAGCAGGCTGGTGAGGACCAATCTTTAGGCAATAAAACGACTGGGCAAAAGGGTGTAGTTATTAATGTTAACACTGGTAAATCAGTTGGTGAAGGGAATGGAAATAATACAAACACAATAGAGGGGGTTTGGAACGTGGTTTCTGCAAGGAAATCACCTACGAAGCAGGTGGTGTCACACAGTCAAAATTCAGGAAGTGTTCGACCAAACGCTGCTAATTTTTTGACTAGCCCAAATAATTTCGATGTTCTTGTTGCTGCTGAGGATCTTGCAGGTGATACAACAGGTGGTGGAGATAATGTAATCTCCAATGAATTAGTTCCAATGATCATTAAATCAATAAGAGACCAAGGCATTGTTGATTTAGCACAGAAATTGGGTGTCCGACGAAGTGACTTTAAGACCAAATTGGAAACTGAACTAATGGGCATCCAAGCTCTTAGTTCCAATGCACCTGTGTTGCATTTCTCCTGTCCACAAATTGAACAAATCATCAAAGATGCCCAGAAAGAAATTATGATGAATCCTACTATAGGGAATAACAACGATATTATACAAGCTAATGTGATGGGGATGGCTATCAAATCTAGGCTTTGGGGTGACCAACGTGAGGAGGATGATGACGAGGATTGAGGTGATGGTTTTGCTGGATATTCTTCTGAAGAAACTGATCAAGAGGCTGGTTTGGACAGTGCAGGTGAAGGGACTGAAGTCCTAGCAATGCCACAACCTGATGGAGAAACAGCAGTGAGTCCCAAGAGCAAATTAAACATCCATGCTCCTGTGTTTATTCCTAGAAACTCACCTACAGGAAAATCGAATCAAGCGAAAAGAAGTCCTACAATGCAGCGTGGGTCAGCTACTAGTCCTACTGGTGAAACGTTAACGTTGAGAACTGGGCAGCATCAAAGTGTGCCAAACATTCCAATGCTGGAGGCAGTGCATCGGCAGTTAAATCCAAACAAGTTAGACAGTCCAGCTGGTGGCCGAGCAGCAACAGTAATGGCAATATCTGGGCAGAAACAAATTGTCACAACAACTCCAGTCATTTCAATAGAGGAGAGGAAGCTCTTGGATGCAATGGTAAGCTCACAACCTATTAAATCTTCAAACATTACTGCTTTAAGCTCTGGTCGAGAAAGTAAGAGCAGGAACAAAGTACAAAGAATAGTACAACAACCAAACAAGGCAGCATTGGTTGGGAAACATGATGGAAATGCTTTGGTAACTCAAAAATGAAAGACAATTCACATGGGTAAATATTAAAGAACTAGAAAGTTCTTTAAAAATTCTCTTATGTTGCTTGTTCTCATTAATTAATAAACCAACTAAAACTTGGGACTGAATCCCTTGAATTTTGGAATTTATCAAAGGTGAATATGAGCTCATTCACCTGCCATGTATACCACATAAGATGCATCTATGATATGGTTTTATGTGCGATTATTATTAACCCGCAACCTGGTGTTTGCGAGGTAACTTGCTCAATAATTTAATTTAGAGCATAATTTCCAGAGTTTCTATTCAAGATAATTTATCTTGATAAGTTGGCTATATTTCAAAGAGTTTTAAATATAAGTTAAAACATGTAAATAATCAGATAATTTAGGCCAAATAATAATAGTTAAGCGACCGTGCTAGAAGCATGGAACTCGGGAATGCCTAACACCTTCTCTCGGGTTAATAGAATTCCTTACTCAAATTTCTGGTCGCAGACAAATCAAAACAGAGTAAAAATCTTCCTCGGTTTGGGATTTTCAAAACAAAACGGTGTCCCAGAACATCGTCAAAAATCCGGGTGGCGACTCTGAAATAATAAATAAATCCCAAAACCAAATAATGTCACTTAAAATGGAAAAACTCCCTTACTACCCTTCATTAATCCCAGGGTAGTGAAAAAAGAGGTGTGACAGTGACACACTGATCATGCTATATTTCAAGCCATCTACCAAGTAAATGTTCTCAATAGAACGTGTGTCATCCTTACCTACCTTACCAACCCCAATGATTTCACCTTTCTTTCCATTTCCAAAGGAGGCATTTCCTCCTTTGAGGTTCTCAAGTGAAATGAATTGTTCATTGTTGCCAGTCATGTGTTTTGAGCAACCACTATCCATGTACCATATTTGGCTACTTCCTTTCACTTGAACCTACAAAAGACAATCAGGGGTTAGTCTTAGGAACCCAAACTATTTTGGGTCCCTTTCTATAAGAAAAAAGATGAATTAAGTTCCTTTTAGCCCAATTTGGTAACCAATTGTTTCTTTGAACAAAACTTTTATTCTTTTGAATGGCCTGCTCTTTTGCATTGCATTCAATTTTGTAATGACCAGTCTTACCACAGTGGGTACAAGTTTTGTTATCAGGAAGATTGAGGTACTTTCTTTTGGGATCCCACTTAGGTAGTTGACTCCCAAAGACAAGTCCTCTTCTTTTGCTACTATGATTTTCTTGTAGCCCTGTTAAAGCATCAGAGGATTTATTCCATTTGCATGTTCTGTCCAGTTCATGCTTAACCTTACCAAGTTCCTCCTTCGACACTCTTATCATTTCATCTTTCTTATACAACTCATCCTTTAATTTGCCTACATTTTCTTCTAAGATGAGTTGAGAGTTGTCAGCTATCTTCTTACTGGTTCCTAGTTTCAATTTTAAATTTTCATATTTTAACTCTAGGATATTTGTTCAAGTGGATGAACCTGGCTCTTCAGAGTAGTGTTTTCAGACACAAATTCTCTTACTCTGAGTTCTAGGTTCTTACACTTTGCTTTTAACATTACACACTCCTTAAATAGTTGTTCCTTCTCTTCTGTTTATTACTTCAGAATCATCAATGAAGTCAAGTAATAATTCAGAGAGTTTTTATTTGGATAAGAACTTAATCTTGTCTTTGAGATGGGATATACTTACCTCTGATTCCTCATATGATTCGTCATTTGATTCACCAATTTTAATGAGTGTTTGTTCATCTCCATCTTTATTATCGGATTCTTAATCTGAACTTTCTCCCCAAGTAGCAACCATAGCTTTTGTTGATATTTATTTATTTTTTGGGATGAACCTGTTCCTTCTTCTAGTTCTTTCGTTCAGATTTTTCCCTTTTCCATTCAATTTCCCACTGAGGGCAGTTCTTGATGTGATGATCAGTTTTTCCACATTTGTAGCATCCATCATTGGTGGGTTTTTCTGGTGCTTTTGCCTTGTTGAAATTTCCACCTCTTGAGATGCTCTTTTTCCTCATAAGGTAATTTTTGAATTCCTTTGCCACGACCCAGAATCCCAATCCGAGTCGTGATGGCGCCCAACGGTGGGGTTAGGCAAGCCAACAATAATTACACCAAGTGATACCTTTCCCATCTAGTTAAACAGTCAAAGATTCCCAATTTATAACGACAAACATGATACTAGCCTTGAACGGAAGTGAAATACTAGTAGATACAAGCTTAAATAAAATGCATACATAGATATACATCCCAAAACCCCAAAATATAAATATACACTACGCGTGTGTGCCAGGAACTAGTGTCACGAGTGTCATGGGCAACTACTAAATATACAATGACTACAATATATATATACAGAGTCTTCGTTTGAATGAAATGAGCGGAGAAATGTAACAAAATAGCTCCAAGGTGCTGCTAGGAAGTCGCCGAGAAAGCAGCTCACCGATAAGTATGACCACGATATCAATATCTAGCGCCGGCCTGATAGTCAGACGTGCAAGCCTCCGGCAAGTAAAGAAAAGAAAAGAAAGTATAGTATGAGTACATATTAAATAAATATGTACCCAGTGAGTATCCCGCCTAAACTCGAAGAAGTAGTGACGAGAGGTCGACTCGATACTCACTAGGGTCCAGCAGTAGTAACATGTGATCAAATATGATGAATACAGTAGGCATAGTCAGGGAAATAAGCA
>ML259435.1:0-14427 GCA_005239495.1 Nicotiana undulata | reverse complement strand
AAAACCAGTTGGAAATCTCGAAGAAAAATCATTAAATCAGTTTCAAAGAATAGTAACGATTGGAAAAAAATCAGTTAGAAGTCAATTTACCATGATAAATCTTAAGTTATTATGCAATTTAAATGATAACAGTAATAATGGAGTTGAAAAAGGAAGCTTTATGTAGAAAGAAATAAGGAACTTCAGTGAAAATATCCCGTGCACGCGCTCGTCACCTCACGTACACGGGGTTTTTATAGGAAAAACCAGTAAAAATGCCTAAGGGAGATTCCCCAACACAGAGTTAGGCAAGCCACTTACCTCAACTGTGCAAATCAACCGCTAATCACTCTCTTGCCACGAGTATCCAACTCCGGGTGGCCCAAATCTATTCAATTCGATGGGATAACGTAAATATAAATTCAAGAAATCGAAATAACTAATTAATTCAGAACTAATACGCGAAATTAGAAAATTGACCAAATCGCCCCTCGGGCCCACGTCTCAGAATCGGGTAAAATTTATATTTCCCGGACACCATTCACTCACGAACTCACTCGAACCAGAATCATCAAACTCCGATGTCAAAAACCCCCTAAATCCTCAGATTTTCGGTTAGGGAAGTTTCATCAAGTTTCCATGGCTTTCACCCCCATTTTTGCTAATTAAGCTAAGGAAAAGAACGAGGATTAATGGTCTAACAAGGAATTAGGATTAGAAAACGTTACCTATGATCCTTCTCTTCAAAACCCACTGAAAATCGCCAATTTCCGAGCTCTCAAACGATTTTAGACTTATCNCCCTATTTTTGCTAATTAAGCTAAGGAAAATAACGGGGATTAATGGTCTAACAAGGAATTAGGATTAGAAAACGTTACCTATGATCCTTTTCTTCAAAACCCACTGAAAATCGCCAATTTCCGAGCTCTCAAACGATTTTAGACTTATCAATTTCAAACCCTCGGATTTAGAATAAACACACCGCAATTTCGCACATGCGGTCCTTTCAACCGCACCTGCGGAAAAGGTATCGTAGGTGCGGGTTTCACTTAAGCTGGACAGAGGTCGCGCCTGCGGAAACCCAATCGCAGGTGCGGGATTCACTTAAGCTGGACATAGGTCGCGCATGCGGGCCTTTTGTCGCTGGTGCGGCTCTTCGCTTGCGGAAACCCAATCGCAGGTGCGGGATTCACTTAAGCTGGACAGAGGTCGCGCCTGCGGGCCTTTTATCGCTGGTGCGGCTCTTCGCTTGCGGAAACCCAATCGCAGGTGCGGGATTCACTTAAGCTGGACAGAGGTCGCGCCTGCGGGCCTTTTATCGCTGGTGCGGCTCCGCGCCTGCGGAAACTCAATTGCACCTACGGAGACTGGGAAGGCCTGGCCCAACCTCGCACCTGCGGCTAGGGGGACGCTCTTGCGAGCTCGCACCTGCGGAATTTCCATCGCAGGTGCGGAAACACCAGAAGGAGCCTGGTTCAGCAATTTACCAAGTCCAAAATTCTTCCGTTAAGCATCCGGAACAACTCCGAGGCACCTGGGACCTCAACCAAAACCACCAACTGACCTCAATACCCCATTCCAACTTAGTCGAGCCTTAAAAACATGTCCCATAACATCAAAATAGCCAAAATGCATAGATTCAAGCCTAAGAATCATAGGAATTTTCAAGAATTCACCCCCAACGCCGAACCACGTCTAAACTCGTCCGAATGACCTCAAATTTTTGCACACAAGTCATAAATGACATTCCGGACCTGCTGTCGCTTTCGGAATTCCATTCCGAGTCCGATATCGAAATCTCACCTATCGGCCAAAATCGTCGAAATTCTAACTTTCGCCAATTCAAGCCTAAATCTACGTCTGGCCTCAAAAACACATTCTGAATACGCACCCAACCCCGAAATCACTAAACGAAGCTAACGGAGTTGACGTATTTCCATTCTGGATCCGTCTTCACACAGCTCCCGCGCCGGCCCAATTTCTAAGGTTAAAGCTCACCTTAAAGGACTATATGTCCAAAAACACTCCAATTTTCATCACTCAACGCTCCGACTCGTTCCATTAACCTAATAAGACATGGGAGACACCGTTATCAGGGATCGGGGCACTAACTCTCAAAACAACCGGCCAGGTCGTTACATCTGGTGCGGTCCGCGCTCGTCAGTTAGCCAAAATCACCTTCTCTGAATCTCTCTATCGCAGACCGCGTAGTTCTGATCATGGCAGCGTCGTGGGCGTTTCAGATCTCTTGGCCCAGTCTTGGTTTTTGTTCCAATTTTGACTCCTTTATGAGTTGATTATGACTCATTTGGCTCATTTTGAACAGTTCCTGCAAGCAAGCATATTACATTAGTTTCCATGAATACCTTCACGCATTTTTAGCCTAAAACATAAGTAAAAGAGAGCAATTAATAGGTCAAAATCCCTACTTATCAGGATCTTACAAGCTAGGCACGATAGTGGCGAGCAACTACCAAATAATTGGAATATCTCACACCTCAAGCGATATTACTATTAAGGTATGACCTTCTCCTTTTTCATTTATATTTTACACTAACTTAATTTCTGGTGTTCGAGCAAAAATATCATAGTTATCGTCAAGCAGGAAGATATTAGGACACTAAAGCACGCTTTGCACTCTTTTTCTCTTCGACCGGTTTATCCTAAATGGGTTTTTCTGGAAAGGTTTTAATGAGGCAACCATTGTTCGTGCTGACTTAAAGTATCCTAGGTCTCCTTACAATCAACCTTGAATATTGGGGGGCATCACCCTCGGATGATTTATTTTCAAGGAAAAATACTTCAAGTCAAAACGACCTCGATAGGAAAACTTTGTAATGGTCCAAACGGTCCAATGAACCATGTCCATGTAGATTAGTCGAGCCCCATAGCAAAACATGTACGCATGTATGAATTATTCAATGAAGTACTTTTCCTTATCAGATATCTTGTGCCTCAATGAAAATTTTCTACTGTACAAGCTCCATACTTATGATTTTTGTGAAAAATGGTTCAAGGGCCAAATACAATTACACCTCGAACGATCGACCCCCTACTCGGCGACTGCCGTCGAAAATCAACATCTTTGAATTATCTAAACTCAAAACCATAAGACCTCAAAGAGGCACCCCTCGATTTATAGGCCAGGGCCGTCATTATCGGGGACTAACACTTTGAACAAGTTCGAAGTGTTATTGGGAAATAAGCCCAAGAGTCATACCCAAAGGCTACAACCAAACTAACGCGGCTCGGAGACGTTCGAATCCCGCAATAAAAACATACTTTTGAATTCTTTGAAAACTGGTTTAAAAGGCTACCCTCGGCAAAATAATCAGAGGGCTTAGATAAAATCATCCCTCAAGAAACCTTAAGAGGTATCGAATTTTTCAAATACAAACTTGTGCTAAGGCAAAAAAAGCAAAGGGGTTCCGATCAATATTAAACCCTCAAAAAACCCAATGGGTAAAAAATACATGCTAAGGCATAGCAAAATTTTATTAAGTCTTTAAGCCGAAAAGGGGAAAAAGGCCATTCTTTTGAGGCCATATCGGCCCGATTCAAAGAGCCTAAGGGCCAATACACATAGAGTTCGAGAACACGTTCTCACTCAATTTGAACCTAAGGGTTCCATTACTTCGAGCTCGAATAAAACCTCACTCGACTATAGTTCGAGGATTCATTATTACTCAATACAAACCTAAGGGTTCTATTACTTCGGGTTCGAGTTTTACTCGAACTCGACTATACGAGGAGTCTTATTATGACTTCGATCAAGTCACCCAAAACCGAATTCGCAAACATATTATTCAAGGAATAAAAGTGTGCTAAAATCTTACAAGGCACAAAGCAAGTTTGAAGACAAAAATTAAGAAAATGTTCAGAAGGGAAATATTTTTTTATTTATTCTTGAACAAAAATATGTACAAAAGACCGACAAAGGTATTACAAAAAAGAAAAGGAAAAATACAATTCCTAACTATGCTCGGGGGAGACTTCTCCCTGAGAGGCAGCTTCTTCTTCGGGCCCCTAGCCATTATCGGACCCGCCTTGGCTGCCTTCATCATCGTCGGCATCATCGGAGGAGGCAAGCAGCTTGGCATAAGCTTCATGCACCTTTGCTGGTGCTATCTCCTCAGAGAGGTCAAAACCTCGAGCATGGATTTCCTTGATGGTCTCCCTTCGAGATTGGTGCTTGGTAAGGTCGGAAATCCACTGAACTCAATCAAGGGCCTCCCTTAGCTGTGCTTGGACGGCCTCGACATCAGCCATATACATGGCCACCCATTTATCGGCCGCAGCCTTCTCCTTTTCGGCCTCAGTTTGGGCCTTAGCAAGTTCAGCCTCGAGCTCCTCAATCCTTTTGGTCTGTGCCGAGCTCTTCTCCTTAGCACTCTGAAGTTGAACTTCGGCTGATGACAGTTGGGCCAAAGCAACCTCTTTCTCTGCAGCTGTGAACAACTAATTTTTTACCACACCCAAATTCTATACTGTTTTTGTGTAAATATTTCTTTCAGGTCTAATCTTAATACTTTAAATTTTTATCTTACTCTTAATAGGTTTTATTTAAGAAAATTAAAAACTACAAAAAATATTCACAATCTTAGAATATAAGATTTTTTCCTATGTTTAAATAGAAGAAAATTTATATATATGTATGTATATATGTGTGTGTGTGTGTGTATATATATATATATATATATATATTACACTTTCACCAAGAATACGTTCAAGAGAGGATATAGCTAAATGGGGTCTAGACACATTATAAGGCCTATTAATAGATAATGTCGGTTGCTAGTTAATTTAAAGCTCACTATAAAAAATATATTATTAGAATAAAGGAATAATTGTAGGGTAGTGAGATGAATCACGAACTAATTCATGAATCATTGCAATAAGTAATTAAAATATACAAATATATGCATTGGATAAGAAAGAAACAAATAATCAAAATATTTTAAATATGCTTAAAATTTTATATTTACTTTATATATTACCCCATGTGTTCATACCCGAACTTTGAATTGATATGCTTAAATAATAAAAGGATCATGTGTGCATTCCTGCGTCCTGATGCCTTTAAAATTAAAATAATCATGTTTTAACCATGTGTACATTCCCGTACCTTAGTTTAACACCCAATTTTAAAGAAGAATACCTTGTGTGCATACCGCACCTAGGTGAACACACAAAATAAAAATAATATATAGAATTAATTAAGCGGTAATAAATAAGCCATAATTAATAAAATACAAAAATAGCTGAAAATTGATTTAAGCCTTACATTAGTCAATAAAGCGATCGTGCTAGAGCCACGGGACTCGAGAGGTGCCTTACACCTTCCCCTTAGTCAACATAATTCCTTACCCAGTCTTCTGTTTCGTAGACCATAAATTAGGAGTCAAATCTTCCTTTTGATAAGGGGTTCAATAAAAGGTGACTTGGAACACCAAAACTCAATTCCAAGTGGCGACTCTAAATAATAAATAATCCCTTTTAAAAATGTCACTTTAATTGGAAAAAACTCTTCTAACTCAACCTCGTAATAGGGTTGTGGCAAAAAAAGAGGTGTGACAGCTCTGGCGACTCTGCTGGGGAACTATTAATAAGAATTCGAGCTTTGTATATTGAATCTTGTTTGGCTTTTATCATGTTTTGAATATTATTGTGTTTGGAAGCCTAATGTGCTATTTTTCGCTTATTTACCTCTTTAATATTTATTTGAACTGTGATATAAACTGTATCCTCTCTCGCACCCCTCTGAGTCTTCTTATAGGTAGTTATATTGTGTTTGCCTACCAGCATCACAAAATTTCTGTCTTGAGATAAAGCCAGTTAGCCTACCAGCTTCTGGTGAAGGATTTAGTCACACATGTTTAGGCAGGAGAGTCGTTAGCTAGCAAGTGATGTTCTACTTATGGTGACGCTTGACGCTCCTCAGCTCGGGTTGTCCGACCGGGTAAGCCAGGTCTAGATACCATCTCCTTTAGGATTTGAAAACTTAGAAGAACAAGCAACATGTGATGAATATCCCTAGTAGGCTACGCGTTATTTGCATCATGTGCATTGGACTTAGCGGGACTCGGCACAGGGGCCAGGTGCGTCTAGGACAGGTACCAATTTTTCAGACCAGCATGTTCATCTTTCTGTGCTACGTGTAACATTATTTGGTAGGCTTTACTCAAATGTTGACCGACTTTAGGATAGATTGATTGAACAGAGGAGAGAGAAAGAGAAAATTTCCTCCAAGTTTTCATAAAATACCCGTTTTTTTTAAAATAAAATTTGAAGGGTTCTAGTATGTAAAATCACTTTCAAAATATTGTTTTTATTTTTTTTAACCAAACTACGCGGGTCTGATTCTCACCGGATGTGAGATACGTAGGAAACCTTCATCGGGTCCGGCCCCCTCTTTTCAAAAATTCAAATAGATTTTCTTTAATATCTTCTCAAAATCCAAAAATATTTTCGTTCTTATTTAGAAGTCTTTCTTTCGAAAATTTCCAAAAAAAATAATTCAAATTTCAAAAAATATTTTCTTTCTTATTTTGAAGTCTTCCAAAAAAAAACTAAGACATATTTTCTTTATTAGGAGCATTCATTGTCTGAATTGTATAGGAGTAAGAGTTAGTTTATTTACTTTATTTCAGATTTCCTGAACTCCGTAATAGTTTGATTTATGCGGCGTCATAATATGTAGGCAATCTCCATCGGATGCGATCATAACCATAACTAATCTGGAAAAAAAAGATTTTAGGAATAAATAAAAAATAAAGAGGGAAAGAAAAGGGAACGCTAAATTCAAGATGAAAATAAACCATTAAACCAATAAGCCGGGATGAAGCATGAAACCTTCCAAACTCATTCAAGAAATGAAAATGGCATTAGGTACATGACATACAATGTGTGATTAATATCTGCAAAATGCCTAACTCTAACACGTTAGTTGTTTGTCATCTAAAATATATAGTTAAACAGAGGTGGTTGGTTTGTGGTTTAAACTGGCGACTCACCCTTACAGAGAGAATGAGTCAGATAATGATGATGTCCATGGACAATTGGTTGAACAAGGTTCGGGACTGGTTGAAGAAGTAAGAGTGTTGAAGCAACAATTGGCAGAGATGCACCAAGCTTGGGCGAATGGACAGGCATTGCCCCCACTACCCATAGGGCCTTCAGATAATCTTCATAATGTGTCAGTTGTAAATCAAGTGCCCATCTCCATAACAAGTAATCCACTGTACCAACCTGGATTTAGTCCGATCATTAACCTTCCCACTATCCCCAGCACCTCCATTCCACGTCCTCCAACCGCACCCCTCATAAATGACCCACATATTGTACCCATTGTCCCTACTTTCACTGTTCCTCAACCGGATCTTGCTCAAAAGTCCAACAATGATCCACAATTGAATGCTCATGATGCCCAACATTTCTCTCCAGAACTAACTTTCAAGGTTCAATATTCATACAAGCATACTCCTCAGAACAAGTTGCAAGTTGAGATTGAAAAGCCCGACAAGAATATGGAACAAGAAGAAATGACTAGAAAAATGAAGAGCTTGGAACAAACCATGAGAAACATAGAGGGTTTGGGAGGCCACAAGAGTATTTCGTTCAACGATTTATGCATGTTTCCCCATGTTCATTTTCCACCCGGCTTCAAGACCCCCAAGTTTGACAAGTATGATGGGCATGGTGATCCCGTTACCCATTTGAAGAGGTATTGTAACCAATCAAGGGGAGAAGGAGGCAAAGAAGAATTACTTATGGATTATTTTGGGGAAAGTTTTACAGGAATTGCATCAGAGTGGTTCATAGATCAAGACATTTCTCACTAGCACGTTTGGAGCGACATGGCTCAAGATTTTGTCCAATAGTTTCAGTACAATATTGATATAGTTCCAGATCGATCCTCTCTTGTCAACATAAAGAAGAAACCAACAGAAAGCTTTAGAGAATATGCAATCAAGTGGAGAGAGAAGGCCGCTAGGGTCAAACCACCAATGAAAGAGGCAGAAATGATTGACTATTTTCTCCAAGCTCAGGATCTTGATTACCTCCATTACACGTTGGTCGCATTGGTAAACCTTTCGCTGAGGCGATTAAGATTGTTGAAATAGTTGAGAATGGAATGAAGTCGGGAAAAATTGTGAGTCGGGCAAAATTGTGAATCAGGCAACCCTTAAGGCGACCACGCAAGCAATTAAAGCGGGTCAGGCAGTTTCGGAAATCGAAAAAAGAAAGAGGAAGGATCAATACAGGATGACAATGATGAAATTTGCCAGGGTCTCAAGGAGATGTTCTATGAGATCAATATGGTTCAAGTTGGTGAGGGCCCTAGCCGTGCAAGTGTTCAGCTCATTGGTCTAGAGACCTCGCTCAACAACTGGGAAGCAACTCCTCTTCCCATCAGGAAGGAGTCTTGGTAGTCTGTTTTGTTGCTTTTTCTGTATTTGGATGATTTTAAGGGTTGTAATCCAGATATTTTAGTTTAATTGATTTGCTTTGATTTTAACCCTTCTATCCTTTCATTTTCTCAGTAAAATTCTATCTTTTCCTTTCCCTAATTTCTGTTAATTTCTTATCCTTTTCGATTTCGTTAATATTGGCTTTAAAAACATGACATGCATGCGGAATTCATGCCCAGATCTTAAAAAGTTGTCTAATCTCGAAATAATGAATCAAGAAGTTGAGATTCCCTCTCTCCTAATCATTATTGAAGCAGGGATCGAAGATACTGACTGGGTCAAGTCCCGATTGGAACAGCTGATTTTAATTGATGAAAAGTGTTTGGCGGCAGTTTGTTTGGTCAGTTATACCAACAAAGAATGACACGCGCTTACAACAAGAAAGTGCGACCCAAGAAGGTTGAAGTGGGGCAACTTGTTTTGGAACGTATCTTTCCGCACCAGGAAGAAGCAAAAGGAAAGTTTTCCCCAAATTGGCAAGGTCCTTACCTCGTCAAGAAAGTATTATTAAAAGGAGCTCTACACTTGGAAGATATAAAAAGAAAGGTGACTGATATATCCGTCAACACGGATGCGGTCAAGAGATACTATGTCTGATATGACTCTGTTGAGGCATTTTTATACTTAGCATTCTCATGTTGGGATGACAAAAGACTATCATTCTCTCTACCTAAATACTGGTCAACCCTAGTTAGCCCTTTGAAGCCTTGTTTATATTTCTTTATTTTCCCCTCTTTTGGAACCAATGAAAAAAAATCAAAAAAATCAAAAAAAAAAAGAAGAAGAGAAAATCATCAAAACAAGTTCATGCTAATTGAACTACGTCTGATCTGATTCCGAAAGAATACGTAGGAAACCTTATTCTGGGATTCGATCACACTAAAACAAAAATCCACGTTTCCTAGTATTCAAAGAAACTGGGGCATGCTTTAATTTTATTTTTCGACGTTTTTTTCGTCAAAATGGTTCCAAAAGTTGTAATTCAGTCGAATAGTTCTTTTTACCTTTCCCTTTTAAGACCTTCTGATCAGCTTTCGAGAATACTAAGTTTGTATAGTACGGTGATTCCTCAGCCATTGTAAAGAAAGAAAAATAAAATGAGAAAGTCTTATTGGTGAAAACCCTTGCGGGCACCATAAGGCAAAAGTGAGTTGAAAGAAAGACAAATGAGAGAGGTCAATCAGTGAAAACCCATAAAGGGCATCGTTGATCGATTTAGGCCTTCATATATCCCGGCACAAGCATGGTTAAGACAAAAAACTCAGTTTCAAAGTGAAGTTTACAACGGAATTTTAGAATTAGATGGTTCAGACAGATCGGGCATCCAGTCCAAAGTGCATGTCATGTTCATTAAAGTCAGCATATTCCTACAGATAAGTCCTTTTTATTTTTATTTTTCTTTTCTGAAAGGTACACTTCTTGATTAAGTTGTAATACCTATTAGTTCACCTTCTTGTTTTCTTTCGTACTATTCTTTTGAGTCTCTTTCAGTCTAATTTCGTCAAAGCAAAGCAAAGAAAAGGTCGCAAAATTGGTTATAGTTTTCGTGTTATATAAAGCAAAACTTTCTTGGCATGAACATCATGGGAAAAGGCATAAAGCCATCTTTGATTTTTCCTGACAAGCAAAAGGCTTGAAGGAATGAACAATGTGTCAAGGGTCAACAAAGGTTACTCAGTTAAAGTTATTTTGGGAGCAAGGTTGTTTGCACCATAAACACAAATGGGGATAGGGGCAAGATAGGCAGGTTTTGATGTTGAGAAAGAAGATCTCCAGAAAGTATAGACAGAATCTCCCGGCAATTTGTACGACCATCAACGAAGTCAGTGTTTCTAACAAATGCAATGGACGCAAGGTCAAGTCTCCCAAGAAATCAAGGCCACAAACTGACCACCATTTTAAAACTAACAATGTTTTCTTTGTTCAGAACAGGAACAGAACAATTTAGGAAACAGTTTGTGAAAAGACGAACACCACCAAGTGAAATTCTCAAATCCTTAGTTTTCTTCTAATATACATGTAATCATGTTATTCTTAGTTTAATTATAGGGAATCAATACCCTATCTTTAACATAGGGTACTACATCCCCTAGTTGCATTTTTTTCTCCTGCCTATATAGGGTACGACATTCCCTAGTAGAATCTCAGTGAGCCATGAGCTTCACCTTATTGCCAACACAGGGTACTACATCCCCTGGTTGCATTTCTTATTGCTAACATAGGGTACTACATCCCCTAGTTGCATTTTTTTTCTCTGCCTACATAGGGTACGACATTCCCTAGTAGAATCTCAGTGGGCCATTAGCCTCACCTTATTTCCAACACAGGGTACTACATCCCCTAATTGCATTTTTTTTCTCTTCTGCCTACATAGGGTACGACATTTCCTAGTAGAATCTCAGTGGTCCATGAGCCTCACCTTATTTCCAACAAAGGGTACTACATCCCCTAATTGTATTTCTTATTGCTAACATAGGGTACTACATCCCCTAGTTGTATTTTTTTCTGCCTACATAGGTTAAGACATTCCCTAGTAGAATCTTAGAGAGCCAAGAGCCTCATCTTATTGTCAACACAAGGTACTACAACCTCTGGCTGCATTACTTTCTGCCAACGTAGGGTACGATATTCAATAGTAGAATCTCAGTGGGCCATGAGCCTCACCTTATTTCCAACACAGGGTACTACATCCCCTGGTTGCATTTCTTATTGCTAACATAGGGTACTACATCCCCTAGTTGCATTTTTTTCTCCTGCCAACATAGGGTACGATATTCCCTAGTAGAATCTCAGTGAGCCATGAGCTTCACCTTATTGCCAACACAGGATACTACAACCCCTGGTTGCATTTCTTATTGCTAACATAGGGTACTACATCCCCTAGTTGCATTTTTTTTCTCTGCCTACATAGAGTACGACATTTCCTAGTAGAATCTCAGTGGGCCATGAGCCTCACCTTATTTCCAACACAGGGTACTACATTCCCTGGTTGCATTTCTTATTGCTAACATAGGGTACTACATCCCCTAATTATATTATTTTTTTCTTCTTCCTACATAGGGTACGACATTCCCTAGTAGAATGTCAGTGGGCCATGATCCTCACCTTATTTCAAACACAGGGTACTACATCCCCTGGTTGCATTTCTTATTCCTAACATAGGGTACTACTTCCCCTAGTTGCATTTTTTTTCTGCCTACATAGGGTACGACATTCCCTAGTAGAATCTTAGAGATCCAAGAGCCTCATCTTATTGTCAACACACGGTACTACATCCCCTAGTTGCATTTCTCATTGCTAATATAGGGTACGACATCCCCTAGTAGGATCTCAGAGTGCCACGAGCCTCATCTTATTTCCAACAAAGGGTACTACATCCCCTAGTTGCGTTCCATCATGTTAACATAGGGTACCACATCCCTATCCAAAAAAAAGAGGAGCCCATTTCTCTTTCAATTCTTCATTTCCAATAGCAAAGATAGTTTTATGTGTTTTCAATAACTCACAAAACATTCTGTGCAAACTGGGGCAGAAAATTTTTGTACGTTTTGTTTCTTTGTGATGGCTTATAGGTTTTTCTGCAAAGCACAGATTGGATGTGCAAAAAATAAGATTCCAGCTCTTTCCGGAGAAAATTGAATGTTTGATCTCAATACCAGTCGCAACCGTTTTGACATAATGTATGCAGAGAGATAGAGTATCAAGATCCATATTCTCATCATCTGATCAGGAAACAAGCCTGTGAGAATATTTCATACTCTGTTATATCGGAGAGCATCAAGTTTCAGTCTAAAGTCAATGAAGGAAGCAAGTCAAGAATCAACAACAAGACTCCAGATGGCATTTAGATATGAATTTGGTAACTCTTAGATTTCAAGAGTATGTAATTATTCTTTTCGTTTTGATGTAATAGTAGGAACCGCGGATCGAAACCTCGACGGAGCTTCGCTCGACTCTCTATTTAAGCATACTCCATTATCCTTCTTTCACTTGGACTACACGTGACCTGATTCCCTTATAACCTGGGATATGTAGGCTGCCTAAAACCAAAGCTCGATCGCATCTTCTTCTTTTTTATATTTCTTTTCAAATAATAGTAAGGTCAAAAATTAGCCATCGTGTTCATTTTCTTTGCCTCAAAACTCTTCATGTTTCCAAGCAAAGAGGGGCGTGCTGTGAACAACTAATTTTTTACCACACCCAAATTCTATACTATTTTGGTGTAAATATTTCTTTCAGGTCTAATCTTAATACTTTAAATTTATAGCTTACTCTTAATAGGTTTTATTTAAGAAAATTAAAAACTACAAAAAATATTCACAATCTTAGAATATAAGATTTTTTCCTATGTTAAATAGAAGAAAATTTATATATATATAAACATGGTTTCTTCTAATTTAAATGTAAGTTATAGTAGTTTTGTTTTCTTAGTATAATTTAAACTATAGTGTAAATATTGGATTGTTTTTGTTTATATAGTTTTCTTTAAATCCAAAAGTAAGTTTTATATATATATGAACCTGCTATACTTACAAAAAAATAATACTGTTATATTTGAGTCTAATAGTAATACACAAACATTGAGACCTTTCTTGACAATATTAGGTCATTCAAAAGCTAAACACAAGTTATAAGCTTTTAACCAAAATATACAATATCCTGATACACAATATTAAACTAAAGTGTAAAAATGATATTTACACTATTAAATTTAAAATTCCATTTGAATAACATTGGGAATAAAAAACCTACCAAAAATTATATAGATACCGATAATATGGAGACTTCGAGTCGTTTCAATGGTAAGCAAAGGTAGTCACCGAATACTTCGGTAATTTATCAACATGAAACTTGTGGAATATATAATCTAAAAAAAGACTGACAAAATATAACAAAAGTTAATTGCTGCAATTTGAAATATCGAGGAAAACATAAAATTAAATTACGAGTAAATGATTTATATGTATTACCTTTATTCACTTAATCTAAACAATGAGCTATTTTTATAAATTTGACTTGGTCATCATATTATTGTGCAATCTTTTTGTTTGTTTTATTGTTGTATGATATTGGAGATGAGGTAGTAATGGGTTAGAGCTGGAGGATGAATCCAAAATTAATTTGGATAGGGGTATTTTACCTTCGCACGTTTTCCTTTTTTTGCTCGGTGTATGTATAATTTAATCGGAATAGAAATCTAGTTGTAAGTGAATAACAATTATATCCTTAAACTATACAAATATTTAAGGGCATAAAAGTCGAGTAATATTTTAAGGGTATTTTAGTCGTTCAAATTATTCGTATTTTTATAATAATAATAATATATATATATATATATATATATATATATATATATATATAACACCCAACTTCCCCACTTCACTCATGTCTCACCCAGGGGCGAAGCCACCTATAACAAAGGGTGGTCAACTGACCACCCGTCAAAATATTACAAAACATTACACTGTGTATATAAGTAAATGTGATGACCTAAAATGTCATCTTACATAATTTAAGTTGTATCTGTATTTTGAGGCCCCGGGAGCCTCCGTTAGTCTCACCTCGTTATGCGTGCGCAGCCCGGGCATGTAGCCAGGAAGCTATTATGTGAAAAGTTGATGAAAAATGAGTTTTGATAATTAATGAATGAATATGGTTGACTTTGGTCAACATTACTGGTAAACGGACTCGGACCCGTGATTCGACGGTCCCGGAGGGTCCGTAGGAAAATATGGGACTCGGGCATATGCTCGGAATTGAATTCCGAGGTCCCAAGCCCGAGAAAAGAATTTTTAAAGAAAATTGTTTTCTGAAAATAATAAAGGATTTTGAAAATGGATAATTATGTGAAAACCGTGTTGTCGGGCCCGTATTATGGTTCCGGTGCCCGGAACAGGTTTATTATATGTTATGCGACTTATCTGTGAAATTTGGTATAAAACGGACTTGAAATGACGTGATTCGGATTAAAAATGGG
>ML259432.1:92227-110903 GCA_005239495.1 Nicotiana undulata | reverse complement strand
ATCTTGTTCATTTTAGTTGTTAATGAGTTTATTTAGTTCAAACGTTGGCTTGTCTAGCGGGTTTAACGTTAGGTGCCATCACAGCCTGAAGGTGGGATTTCGGATCGTGACAAGTTGGTATCAGAGCTTTAGGTTGCTTAGGTCTCACAACTCACGGACAAACTTGGTAGAGTCTGAGGGATCGGTACGAAGACGTCTGTACTTATCCCCCAGAGGCTGCAAAGTTAGGAATAACTTCACATCTTTCATTCTCTGTCGTGCCATTTGAATTCTAAATACTAATTGAGTCTCTAATTACTCTCTCGCAGATGGCGAGTGCTTCCTCATTGACCGATCAACAGCCCGATCCTCCTATTGTAGCTCCTACGAGGGGCCGAGGCCGTGCTAGAGGCCGAGGCAGAGCTAGAGCAGCAACTCCAGTTGAGGACCCACAGGTAGACTTTGCCGGTGAGGTTCCTGCTCTAACAGTCCCAGTTGGACCAGCTCAGGTCCTAGAGGGGTTCATTGTTACCCCGGTGCTTCAGGACGCTCTAGTCCGCTTAGTGGGACTCATGGAGAGTGTGGCTCAGGCCGGTCTTCTTCCTACTGCACCAGCTGGATCTCAGGCTGGGGGAGGGACCCAGACTCCTGCTATTCATACGCCAGAGCAGTTTATCACTCAGTTCCAAACTCCGGCACCTCAGATAGCCGGAGTAGTTCAGCCGGGTATTGTGGCACCCGCAGTTGAGGGAGCAGCTATGTCAGCAGACGCTTTATGGAGGTTGGATCGGTTCACCAAGTTATTCACTACTACATTTACTGGTGCACCATCAGAGGATCCCCAGGATTTTTTAGACAGCTGTTATGAGGTTCTTCGGAACATGGGCATTGTGGAGTCCAATGGAGTCGACTTTGCTACATTTCGTCTTTCTGGCACCGCCAAGACTTAGTGGAGGTATTTCTGCTTGACCAGACCAGATGGGTCTACGCCTTTGACTTGGGCTCAGTTCTCTGAGTTATTCTTGGGGAAGTTCCTTCCAGTTACTCAAATAGAGGATCTTCGGAGGCAGTTTGAGCATCTCCAGCAGGGCTCCATGTACGTCACTCAGTACGAGACCAAGTTCATTACTCTATCCAGGCATGCTATTATGATACTCCCCACTGATCGGGAGAGGGTTAGGAGATTTATTGAGGGTTTGGCTCAGCCTATCAGACTTCATATGGCCAAGGAGACGGGTATTGATATCGCCTTTCAGGATGCAGCCGATGTGGCCAGACGCATTGAGATTGTATTATCCAAGGTGGTGGTCAGGGGGCTGACAAGAGACCTCATAATTTTGGCCATTTCAGTGGTGCCTCATCTGGAGGTAGAGATTCATTTGGTAGAGGTGATCCCCCTAAGCTTTATCAGTCGGCACTCAGGTATCCCGCAGTGCACCATCAACTCCCATCAGTGCACCACCGATTTAGTGCTTTTAGGGTGGTCATTCTGGTCGTCAGGGACAGTTCTAGGGTCAGTATTCTCAGCAGCCGAAGTCTTTCTTCACTTGCGGTGGTATGGGGCATATTTCCAGGTTTTGCCCCCAAGGTTTTGCTGGTTCTTAGTATCATGGTTCCCGTGCCATGGTTCCCGCATCAGGTGCACCCCCAGCCCCTCAACCAACTAGGGGTGGTGGTCGTGGTTCAAGGGGTGGAGGTCAGACTCATAGAGGTGGAGGACATGCCACGAGAGGTATAGGTCAGGCCGTAGTAGGTCGACCCAGAGATGTTCAGGTTGGAGGGGCTCCGCCCCGATGCTATGCTATTCCGGCCATGCTTGAGGCTGAGGCCTCTGACGCAGTTATCACAGGTACGGTTTCAGTTTGCAGCCGAGATGCTTTGGTATTATTCGATCCGGGTTCTACTTTCTCATATGTGTCTTCATACTTTGCCCCTTATTTAAGCATGCCCCGTGATTCCCTGAGTGCTCTTGTATATATGTCTTCACCGGTGGGTGATTCTATTGTGGTAGATCGAGTCTACCGTGCTTGCGTAGTAGTTATTGGTAGTTTGGAGACTCAGGTTGATTTGTTGCTTCTTGATATTGTTGACTTTGATGTTATATTGGGGATGGATTGGTTATCCCTCTATCATGCTATTCTGGACTGTCACGCCAAGGCAGTGACCTTGGCCTTGCCAGGTGTGCCTCGTTTGGAGTGGAGGGGGACTCCTAGTCATTTAGCTGGTAGAGTTATTTCATATATGAAGGCTCGATGCATGGTCGAGAAGGGTTGTTTGGCTTATCTGGCCTATGTTCGTGATTCTAGTGCTGAGGTTCCTTGTATGGAGTCTGTGCCTGTGGTTCGTGAGTTTCCAGAGGTTTTCCCTGCTGACTTGCCGGGTATGCCACCCGACAGGGATATTGATTTTTGTATTGAGGTAGCTCAGGGCACTCAACCTATTTCTACTCCACTGTATCGTATGGCCCTGCCAGAGTTGAAGGAGTTAAAGGAGCACTTGCAGGACTTGTTGGATAAAGGCTTCATTAGGCCTAGCGTTTCTCCTTGGGGTTATCCAGTGTTGTTTGTCGAGAAGAAAGATGGCTCGATGAGGATGTGTATTGACTACCGATAGTTGAATAAGGTTACTATTAAGAACATGTATCCTTTGCCGAGGATTGATGATCTATTTGACCAGCTGCTGGGTGCTACAGTGTTCTCCAAGATAGACTTGAGATCTGGTTACCATCAACTGAGGATTAGGGCTTCTGATGTCCCTAAGACCGCTTTTCACACTCGTTATGGGCACTATGAGTTTTTGGTGATGTCTTTTGGGTTGACTAATGCCCCCGCTGCATTCATGGATTTGATGAACCGAGTGTTCAGGCCTTATTTGGACTCGTTCGTTATTGTTTTCATTGATGATATATTGATATACTCTCGCAGCCGAGAGGAGCATGAGCAGCACCTTAGAGGGTTTGCCAAATTCTCCAAGTGTGAGTTTTGGTTGAGTTCAGTTGCATTTCTAGGCCACGTGGTTTCATCAGAGGGTATTCAGGTGGATCCCAAGAAGATTTCAGCAGTTAGAGATTGTCCTAGGCCCACTTCAGCTACAGAGATTCGGAGTTTGTTGGGCTTAGCAGGTTATTATCGCCGATTTATGGAGGGCTTTTCATCTATCGCAACCCCGATGACCAGGTTGACTCAGAAGAGTGCTCAGCTCATGTGGTCTGATGAGTGTGAAGCGAGCTTTCAGAAGCTCAAGGCAGCTTTGACTACGACGCCAGTGTTAGTTTTGCCCACAGGTTCAGGACCGTATACCGTGTATTGTGATGCTTCACAGGTTGGGCTTGGCGCAGTGTTGATGTAGGAGGGCAAAGTTATAGCCTATGCTTCTCGTTAGTTGAAGATTCATGAGAAGAACTATCCAGTTCATGATTTGGAGCTTGCAGCTATTATTTATGCGTTGAATATTTGGAGGCACTACCTGTATGGGGTGCCATGTGAGGTATTCACGGACCATAAGAGCTTGCAGTATCTGTTCACGCAGATGGAGTTGAACATGAGGTAGATGAGATGGTTAGAGTTGCTAAAGGATTATGATATTACCATTTTTTACCATCCGGGAAAGGCCAATATGGTGGCCGGTGCTTTGAGCCGGAAGTCAGTGAGTATGGGCAGTCTAGCTTATTTATCAGCCGAGGAGCGACCTCTTGCGTTGGATGTCCAGGCTTTAGCCAACCGATTTGTGAGTTTGGAGGTTTTTGAGACTGGCAGTGTGTTGGCCCATATCGTGGCCCGTTCTTCATTGTATGATCGTATTCGGGCCAGGAAGTATGATGATCGTTACCTATGTACTCTTAGAGATACGGTTTGGCACGGGGGTGCCAAGCAGGTCACAGTGGATGATGAGGGAGTTCTGAGGATACAAGGCCGTATTTGTGTGCTGGATATTGATGGCATTCGTGAGTTGATATTTCAGGAGGCCCATAGTTCCTGGTATTCCATTCATCCGAGCGCCGCGAAGATGTACCAGGACTTGCGGCAGCACTATTGGTGGCGGAGGATGAAGAAGGATATTGTAGCTTATGTAGCTCGGTGCTTGAACTGTCAGCAGGTTAAGTACGAGCACTAGAGACCCAGTGGTTTGATGTAGCATATTCATCTTACTGAGTAGAAGTGGGAGCGTATCACCATGGACTTTGTAGTTTGACTCCCACAGACTCAGAGGATGTTTGATGCAGTTTGGGTTGTTGTGGATAGGCTGACCAAGTCAGCACATTTCATTCCGAAATCATTTTCGTATTCAGCAGAGAAGTTGGCAAAGATTTATACGAGAGAGATTGTTAGATTGCATGGTGTGACCATATCTATTTTATCAGACTGAGGTACTCCGTTTACCTCCCATTTCTGGAGAGTGTTTCAGCGAGAGTTGGGTACGCAGATTGGTTTGAGCACAACATTCCATCCTTAGATGGACGATCAGTTCAAGCAGACTATTTAGATTTTGGAGGATATGTTGCGGGCTTGTGTTATTGATTTTGGTGGTTCATGGGACCCGTTCTTGCCTTTAGCTGAGTTTGCCTACAACAACTATCAATCGAGCATTCAGATGGCCCCGTATGAGGCGTTGTATGGTCGACGGTGTCGGTCTCCAGTCGGATGGTTTGAGCCAGGAGAGGCTAGATTGTTGGGTTCTAAGTTATTCCAGGATGCCTTGGACAAGGTGAAGATTATTCAGGATAGACTTCGTACAGCTCAGTCCAGGCAGAAGAGTTATGCGGATCGCAAAGTTCAAGATTTGGCATTTATGATAGGAGACCGGGTATTTGTTTGAGTGTCGCCTATGAAGGGCGTGATGAGGTACGGGAAGAAGGGCAAGTTGAGCCCTAGGTACATGGGTCCATTTGAGATTTTGGATAAGGTGGGAGAGGTGGCCTACAGACTTGCCTTGCCACCTAGTTTGTCAGTTGTGCATCCGGTATTTCACGTGTCTATGCTATGTAGGTATATTGTGGATCCATCTCATGTACTTGACTTCAGCGGTGTCCAGTTGGACCAGGATTTGTCTTACGAGGAGGAGCCGGTAGCTATATTAGACCGGCAGGTGCGACGTTTGAGATCGAAGAGTTATCCTTCGATTCGTGTTCAGTGGAGAGGTCAGCCTGTTAAGGCAGCTACTTGGGAGTCTGAGTCCGATATGCGGAGCCGATATCCCTACCTTTTCCCCGATTCAGGTACCTTTCTATGTCCGTTCGCGGACGAACGTTTGTTTTAGAGGTGGAGATTGTGATGAACCAAAAGGTCATCCTATGTAAATTTGACTAAAACTGTGTTCCGAGGCTCCGAAAGCCTCCGTTAATCTCAACTCGATGTGCATGCGTACCTCGAGAAGCCTTTATGTGGAAAATTGATAAAAAGTTGAATTTATGGTAATTAATTGATTGAAGTTGACTTTGGTCAACATTTTTGGTAAACTGACTTGGACCCGTGATTTGATAGTCCCGGAGGGTCCGTAGGAAAATATAGGACTTGGGCGTATGCCCGGAATCGAATTCCGAGGTCCCAAGTCCGAGAAATGAATTTTTAAAGAAAATTGTTTTCTTAAAATAATTAAGATTTTTGAAAATGAAGTTTTATGTGAAATCCGTGTTACCGGGCCCGTAGTATGGTTCCGGAGCCCGGAACAGGTTCAAAATATATATTATGAGTTACCTGTAAAATTTGGTAAGAAACGGACTTGGTTTGACATGTTTCAGATCAAAAATGGAAAAGTTGATAGTTTATGAAGTTTGAGAAAGTTCTATGAATTTTGGAGTTTAATTCACCGTTTTTGATGTTATATTGGTTGTTTGATAATTTGAATAAGTCTGTAGGATGTTTATGAGGTTGTGTGTGTAATTGGTTTTGAGTCCCGAGGGCTCGGGTTAGTTTCGGATAGGCATCGGAGTGCAAAATAGTTAGAAACATCTGATGTGAAATAGCTATTGCTGGTGTCTGGCATTTTTCTCTATGCGATCGCATAGGCTTACATTGAGGGGGAGGTCAGTTCCTCTATGCGATCGCATAGAGGTATAGGAGGTTTGGGCGGGGGCTGGCTAGGTACCCTGTGCGATCGCATAGCCTAGTCCGCGATCGCATAGGGTGGAGTCCTTGATCTATGCGATCGCAGTCACTTGTTCGCGATCGCAGTGAGGGGGGGATCCCAGGTTCTTCTTCGCGATCGCATTCTTTCAGCCGCGATCGCTGAGTGTAGGGACCAGACTCTCCGCGATCGCAGACCCATTCCCACGATCGCGATGCACGTTTTCGCCCAGTTATTTTAAAAGCTCCAAAACAGAATACTATTACGGGATTATCACTATTCCACCAACTTCTTCTTCTTAAAGACCCCATAGGCGATTCCTAAGCTAGTTCTCCTCCATAGCCATTTGGGTAAGTGATTCTAACACTAATTTCTTCCATTTTCCTTCATCAATCACTAGAATCTAGGTCTAATAACATGAAATTAAGGTAGAAATTAGGGTTTTTTGGGTAGAGTTAGGTTTATGGAATTTAACCTCATTTTGGGGTCGGATTTCAAAACAAATTGTATATTCGGGCTCGTGGGGGAATGAGTTATCGGGTTTTGGTTCGAACCTAGAGTTTGGACCAAGCGGGCCCGGGGTCGGATTTTGGGATTTTTGGAAGAATGATAGAAAATGTATAATTAGGTTTTGGGATTGAGTTATTGAATAATTATTGATGTTATTAAGTCAATTATGTCTAGATATTGTCGTTTCGGAGTTTGGATTCGAGAGGAAAGGCTGTGATTGAGGCTTGACTTGCATTTTTGGAGCCGAGGTAAGTGTTTGGCCTAACCTTAGCTTGAGGGAATAAGTATAGAGTCTTATTTGCTATGTGTAATTCATGTCCAACGTATAGGTGAGGTGACGAGTACCTATATGTTGCGGTCAAGCATGCCCGTTAGTCAATTGTGATGAATTATACCGTGTTCTTCATATTCTCTCTACTATGAATAATTGGTGATTTAGAAGTGATACATTTATGTTGTTTCATGACGTGGGAAATTATTGATTAATTGTTCAGTTGAGGCTCTTACTGTTGAAATTACACTTCTGAGCGAGTTTTGTTATAACTGAGTCCCTTGCCGGGACGATAGAATTTTATTGAGTATTTCCTTACATTTGAGATTTCTTATTGTTAGTTTTCACATTATATTGTTGTTTTTATATTATTTATCGCACGAGGGGACATGCCGTGCCGATTGATTATTATTTATCACACGAGGGGAAATACTGTGCTGAGTGTTTATTATTTATCGCACGAGGGGACATTCCGTGCCGATTGTCTATTATTTATCGCATGAGGGGACATGATGTGCCGGTTGTTATTTATTTATTGCACGAGGGGACATTCCGTGCCGATTGTTATTTATTTATTGCACGAGGGGACATTCTATGCCGATTGTTTATTGTTTATTGCACGAGGGGAAGTTCCGTGCCGATTGTTTATTATTTATCGCACGAGGGGACATTCCGTGCCGAGTGTTATTATTTATACACGAAGGGACATTCCGTGTTGAGTGACCTTACTATTTATGCACGAGGGGACATTCCGTGACGAGTGATTGTGAGATTATGCACGGGGGGACATGTCGTGCCTGTTGTTGTTCATTACCTGTTCTGAGATGTTAAATTCCTGCTTTTACTTTCACATTTCAGTTATCACCCTTTCTACTGTGCTAGTATTTATTGCCCCTTTTATCCCCAACTTGTTCTCCCCGTATCTGTTTTTACTTGTTTATTTTCGTCAATATTCTCCTGTTATTATATAGAATTGCACAGGTATGTATATTGTTTTCGGTCCTAGCCTCGCCACTACTTCGCCGAGGTTAGGCTCGGCACTTACTCAGTACATGGGGTCGGTTGTACTGATGCTACACCTGCACTTCTTTATGTTGTGTAGACTACGCAGTCGGACACGGTGGACACTGACGGAGGGAGCATTCCATCAGTCCATTCAGGAGACATCGAGGTGGACCTGCAGGCGTTCGTGGGCCTTGGCGTCACTTTCTACCCTTCTCTTTCAGTTCTGTCTTTATCTATAGTTTCAAAGACAGTCATATGTACTTATTTTCAGACCATTGTATTTAGTATCATAGACACTTCGTGAGTAAGTGACACCAGTTCTGGGTTATATATATGGGTTTTATTTCGAAGCTTGCTATATTATTTTGAACTTAGTTATCTTTCATATTGTTGACCACCGTTGCCGTAGTTATCTTGTTCATTTTAGTTGTTAATGAGTTTATTTAGTTCAAACGTTGGCTTGTCTAGCAGGTTCGACGTTAGGCGCCATCACAGCCTGAAGGTGGGATTTCGGGTCGTGACACAATGCCGGGTAATCACTCCTTAATGAGGGGTTACACGTTGCATTAGCGCACATGTCATCATATCCTTTTCTACCCATTATCCCACCCCTTAATAGTTATTAAGCGAGTTTTATTTAACGAACTCTAAGCGTGCTGTTACCCGTCCCTTCCTTGTGGTCCAGGAGGAGTTTGGGACCTCTAAATCTGGGTAGTTCTAGACAACCCCTAAGGTATTTAAAAAGGGAAAAATCTAGGCGACTAGCAAATAATAGGTAGGACCAGCAAATAAGTGAAAGAAGCAGTTAAAAGGCTCATGTTTACCTCCTCATGTAATGCAAATCAACAGCACGTCTCAAACACAGATACCTGCAGTTGTTTTAGAAAAACATCTTAGGACAGGATGTCTAGGTGCTCATTAATGCACAGAATATGAAATACTATTTCAAAAACTCAATGACGGGATCCTAATCAGTTTGCCTACTGATTTTTAATCCTGTAAAACTTAAGCAGTTTAGCACAATCAAAACGCATTTTCAAGTTTTTATATAGATCAATTACCTAAGGCTTGCCTAGGTGTGGGACTGTATACAGTCACAATTACAAGAATTGTTAAACAATTTAGGAGTTGTTTAACCAACAAACATGTTGTTCTAGGTGACACAGGAAAAAAGGAATTTGTACCAGTTTATGTCCAGAAACATGATATCTATATGTGAGACAGTTTTTATACCTTTTCAGGGCCAATGCTTATTTTGGTCAAACTAGGCATGTTAAAACGAATGCAAACAGAATTTCTAGAACATGATACCTAAATGCATGCAGGAATGACAGTTTTATTAGGGCGAGATTTATTAACCTAGTAGCAGGATTTCTAAGTGAAAACATCTATGCAAGATTGAAGCATGGATTAGTGACATACTGAAGTAATAAATGTGAAGCCCTAAGAGCAGGATATCTAATGTATATTGAGCATGATTTGGATGCAAATGAACACATTAGTCCTAAGGCATGGATTCTAATGCAGATTTGCAGAATATAAAGCCTAGAAACATGGTTTCTACCCAGTCTTTACCCACAGTACCATACACTACCCTCCCATTTTCACTAGTCACCCCAATATCTATTTACAAATAATTAATACAGACCAATGACTGAATGAATTCCATAAATGAAAAGTAACACTAACTATAGGGAGCCTGCAGTAGGCCCAAAGCACACCTGATAAGGCCAGGCCTTCAAAAGTCTCAAATGCCAAGGATTTCATAGCCAATTTCAAGTCGAGGTGTGTCAGAGTTCCCTAAGGTTCTGAAGGATTCCGGGCAGTGCTCACACCTAGACTTTTCATGACAGGGATTGAGTAAGTTCAATGTGGAAGGGCCAGCCCCAGTGTACCAAAGTTCAAAGGGATCTCAAAAGTATCTCAAGGAAGTACACACACTGGAGGGGCAGAACCTAGAGACTTAAGAGTAAAGTGAGAGTGCTTGACATAGTTTGAAAAGGTTTTGACAAGAAAACAATACAAAAATGATTCAATAAGCAAAGAAGTCTTATGAAAATAAGGACTGAATTAATAGAAAAACAGTTGGAGAACAGTGTGAAAATATTTTGAAAATCAACAAAACAACCTTGTTGGTTGCAGAACAAACATGATCCAGCATCACTGAAACAACAGTCTTTCACACAGGGGTTATGGGAAATGGAGACACATAGAGTACACATTCAGTGTATAGTAGTAGCACAGGATGCACATAAGTTTTCAAGAGTTTTATAAGATTAAGGAATTGGTCATACAACTGGTAGTAGAGACACAGAGCAAGGATCACAGAATAACCAGGTGAAAACATATTGTACTGGAAAAAATAAGCATAGAAGCAGAGTTACTTAGAGATATTAGACAACTTAGCAAAAGCAGATTAAATCAGAATCTAAGTAAACATATTAGGCAAGCAATCAAACATGCTATCATACATAGAATCAATAAGGTTGAGGCATGCTAGATAAAGCTATAGGCAGATCCTTAGACAAACTAATCACAAGTTAAACAGGACAGAATTCATACATGCTAGTGATAAAACAATGTAGTTTAGGCTTATTAGGTGAAACAATGATTTTGTCATGCTAGTTACACATTGAACAACAAGATGGTAAGCAAGAACATGACTAGAAATCAATGAACTAAAGCAGTAACAGAGCACATAGAGTTTTGGACTTGAAATTGAATTAGGACATACCGGTTAAGGAGAGAAAGCACAAAGTATAAAGCAGAAGTTGTATGATAACTAGCCTTGGCTTACAACTGTCTAGTTTGATGCAAATTGCAAGTAATAGAGAAGAATAGAGAGCCTTAGAAGTGTGAGAGAAAGTTTTTTGAACTAGTGTTCGTGTGTAGAAGTGAGAATAGAAGAGAGTATATATAGTAGCTGAGATCTAGAAAAAATAAGGTAAAAAATCAATTGTTTAGCAATTAGGGAAAATTACAGAATTAATCATGCATAAAATCAGTAAGGTCTTCCTCTGATTAAGGGGTAACCAGTTAACGGTAAAGAGCATGGCAGGTAATTAAGGAAAGAGTTCAAATTAACTTAGGTACGGAGTAGGTAATTAGGGGTAAATAAACAAGAGCTTTAATTAAGGAAAAAAGTAATAAGAATCAGCAAATATCAAAGTTAGTCCGAAATAAGGCAAGAAATAATTAAAAGTCATGAAAATAGGGAAATAAACGGAAATCAGAATATAGCTATTACCATAGCAAATCAGTGAATCAAGGACTCAAAATAATACTAATTCTAAGGAAAATAATATAGGTTTTCCATGAATAACAGACAAGCTGAGTATAAACACATAGAATCATCCAGGAGCTGAATTAGGAACCCTAATAGAAGCACATTAGGGAAAATCATAAGACATTCAAATTAAACGAAGGAGAAATCATATGAATCACAATTCAAACCTAAATCATGTAGCAAATAACACGGGTCAACTCAGAATCCAAACAAAGTGCTAATGTCAAGGTTTTTAGCATAGACTAGTTAGGGTTAAGGAAGAACTCAACAAAATCAGTCGAAACACATACGAATTAGAGGATTAAACACTTAAAGTCAGAAAGTATTTTGAAGGAAGGATTTTCAGGAAACCGTAGTTTAGGAAAATGAAAATCCACTTCGAAAAATCAGAAGAATCTTCATAAAACAACTAAAAATAAATCTGAACCATCTCAGATTTGTACAAATCTGAGAAGTTCAAGAGATGAAATTAGGGTTTTGAAAAAAGTAACATAGCGATGAAGATATAGGCTTAGAAACCCATAGGTTTAAAGCGAAATAAGAAGATCTTACTCAAAATCGATCCATAACGGCTTGAAACAGGCAAGACAGAACCAAAGTCGTAAGTGGACTGGCCCTGGTCCCTTGAGGACCTTAGAGACAGCAATACCCGACGTAAAAGAGACCCTTGGAGGTCTGAGGGTGGTGAGAAACCACCATGGTCGACGGTAGATGAGTGACGGCGAGGGAGATTTAGGGTTAGGTTTTGAGAGCATTTGGGGAGAAGGGAGATGAGTGACGACGGAGTGAGGAGAGAAATGAGGGGTTTGGGAGGGGGTTAATTTATGTTAATTAAGGAAATGGGGGATCTGGACCGTTGATAAAAAATGATCAACGACCAGGATTCAACAAGATTGGGTTGGGTTAGGTAGGGGTTTGGGCTTGGGTTATATTGGGATGGTTTATAAGGATTTGGGTTGAATTAATTTAAGATAGAATTAAAATAAAAATGGCTATTTAATAAATACCCTAACTAAATTAATTAAATAATTTACAAAATAATTACTAATTATAAAAAATGAAATTTCATGGACAGAAAATGTTTAAAAAAATTGTTATTTAGTATTTAAAAAGACAAAAGGCTATTTTATGGTAAAAATAACACAAATTATATGCATGGGCTATAATTTCAAAATTATTGCAATTGTAGTCAAAAGTTCCAATTTTGCTATTTATAGAATAATTTGGACTTAATAAAACCATAAATAGTAATGCTAATTCAAGAAATATTTTGAAATCATTTGTGATGCAATTTTATAACTATTTATTAGAAATAAAATACTGGGCAAATTAATAAAACTGTAAACAATTGTGAAAAAATATCAATTGATGCTAATGCATGATTTTGAGGACAAATATGCATTTTAAAAATTATTTTGGAAAAAATTAGGTATCAACAGCTGCCCCTCTTTACCTAGAAAGGATGAAAGAGTTGTCGAGTAAAGATATGATGGCCAAGTTTGACCAAGCGAAATGGTTCGAGAGATTTAGGCTGCTTCTCCGGCCTCTAAGCTGCCTACATACCCTTGGTTTTACAGGAATCAGGCCGTGTGTAGTTCTGGATTCATCGACGAAATATACCGATGAAGTCATTGCAAGAACAGACGCAATATCAGGGATAGGTGAAAGAATGGTTTTTGGAAGAAGTCTAGTTTGAGATAGTCGGAGGAACTGGAGCGGGATCGCTTCTGCTAGGATAGCAGTTGCTTGCCGGATCACCTGCAAATAGAGATACTACGAGCATATATTTGTGCGGAAATTTAAACATGATGCAGGTTCCCTTTGGTCTATGAGAGATGTCTTCAGACGGTTAGGGATGCCGTCCTTAGACCATGATGTCCTGGGCCATGAATTGTTCAGTGAGAGATTCGCAGGCCATGAAATGATGTTCTCAGGACATGAAGATGGTGCCTTTGAACTATGACGCCTTTGAATAATGATATGCAAATTGGAGAGATCCTCAGGCCATGACATGGTGTCTTCTAGCTATGAGGATGATGCCTTTAGACTATGACGCCTTTGGACAAGTTGGCGATATTTCAGCCCATGAGATGCAATAATATGATGTCAACAAGACAAGGCTTAGTCTTGTGAAATGGAGGGCGGAGCTTAGCCCTAAAGAAGAGCAAAGTAGACAATGGTTGAGAGACAACACTTAGTCTCGGTGAGAGAATGTAAAGTGGAGACATAGATTATCCTCATGCATGTATGGAGACAAAGCTTAGTCTCATGCAAATGAAGGCAAATATTAGCCTTATGCAGATGGAGGCATAGCTTAGCCTCATGCATGATGTGGAGGTAGAGATTAACCTCATACAAGGGGAAGGAATAGATTAGCCTTATGAAAGGGGAATGCATAGATTAGCCTTATGCAAGGTGAAGGTAGAGATTAGCCTTATGCAAGGTGAAGGCAGAGATTAGCCTTATGCAAGGTGAAGGCAACGCTTAGCTTCATGCAGGGTAAGGCAGAGACTAGCCTTATGCAAGGTGAAGGCAGAGATTAGCCTTATGCAGATGAAGGCAAATATTAGCCTTATGCAAATGAAGGCAGAGATTAGCCTTATGCAAATGAAGGCAACATTTAGCCTTATGCAAGGTGAAGGCAGCGTTTAGCCTTATGCAAGGTGAAGGCAGCGTTTAGCCTCATGCAGAAAATAGAACAAATAGCAAATAGTAGTAGAATTTCTTAGCTGGTAGCATATTTTAGTATTGCGATTGTTGTGAAGGTTGTGACTTCGAGGCATGTTGATCTTTGTTCCTGCATCCAAAGAAAAATCGCGAGTTCTGTCAAGGGGAGGTCGGTTCGTGCCTCCGTTGAATTTCTCGACTTGCTTTGCTTGGTCTGAAGATCCTGTTCAAATGATCGGGGTATAGTTTGCTAAATAGAGCTATGTTTGCAAGAAAGCATGCATAGCTTTGCAAAGACATAGTAAAAATATATTTCAAGAATTTTAGATGAATCGACGACCGTGACAAGATCCGAGACATTGCAACCTCCCGTGCTATGGAATTTTGAGGGTCCTCCTCAAAATTCTGCCCCAGTTAGCTGGATTGGCGTCCCTGATTGCTGTACATGCTGCGGTCAGCTGAACTTGCTTCGAAATTTTGAGGGTCGTCCTTAAAATTCTGCCCCAGTTTCTGCGGGGAAAATAAGATTTTTATTGATTTGTGACCAAACCCATAGGGCTGCCTACGTATTCCCTCTTAAACGGGAATCAGGTCGGGCGTAGTTCAATTTACATCATTTGTGGAAAACATAAAGAGTTACACATAGTATCGCTTGATTGCATCTGAGTTGATTGGTTTTGGCCAGACGTCTCCGTCAATTTCTGCAAGTATAAGAGCTCCTCCTGTTAGTACCCTATGACCCATGTATGGACCTTGCCAGTTAGGAGAGAATTTCCCCTTGGCTTCATCTTGATGTGGAAAGATCTTCTTCAACACTAGCTGCTCCGGTGTGAACTGTCTCAGCTTGACTCTTTTGTTGAAGGCTCTGGTCATTCTGTTATGATAAAGTTGTCCGTGACACACTGCATTCATTCTTTTCCCGTTTATGAGGGCTAGCTGCTCATAACGACTCCTTATCCACCCTGCGTCGCTGAGCTCAGCTTCTTGTATGATTCTCAAGGAAGGAATCTCTACTTTGGCGGGGATAACAAATTCTGTACCATAAACCAATAAGTAAGGACTTGCCCCGGTTGATGTGTGGACTATGGTGCGATATCCCAATAAGGAAAATGACAACTTTTTGTGCCACTGTTTGTGATTTTCTACCATCTTCAATAGTATCTTCTTGATGTTCTTGTTGGCGGCTTTTACAACTCCGTTCATCTGAGGTCTATAGGCTGTGGAATTCTTGTGTTTGATTTTGAAAGTCTCGCACATGGCCTTCATCAGGTCATTGTTGAGATTGGAGGCATTGTCAGTGATGATTGATTCTGGAACTCCGAATCGACAAACAATCCGATCGCGGACAAAGTCTGCCATGACTTTCTTAGTTACTGCTTTGTAAGATGATGCTTCGACCCATTTGGTGAAATAATCAATAGCTACCAAGATGAACCTGTGTCCATTTGAGGCGGTAGACTCGATCGGTCCAATGACATCCAATCCCCAGGCGGCGAACGACCAAGGTGAGCTTGTTACATTGAGCTCGTTTGGGGGTACTTTTATCATATCTGCATGTACCTGACATTGGTAGCACTTCCGAACATACTGGATGCAGTCCGTTTACATGGTCATCCAGAAATAACCGGCTCTGAGTAACTTTTTGGCCAAGACAAAACCATTCATATGCGGGTCGCAGGTCCCACCATGTATTTCTTCAAGTAGTTTAGAAGCTTCCTTTTCGTCGACACACCTAAGTAATCCCAAATCAAGAGTTCTCCTGTACATGGTTCCTCCGCTCTGAAAGAAACTAGTGGATAACCTCCGAAGCGTATGTTTCTGGGTATGATTTGCATGCTCCGGGTACTCTCCCTTTGCCAAATATTCCTTGATGTCGTGGAACCAAGGTTTTCCGTATGCTTCTTCTTCAACATGGGCACAATATGCCGGCTTGCTATGGATCTTTACTGGAATATGATCAATGAAGTTTTTATCCGGATGTTGTATCATGGAGGATAATGTGGCCAATGCATCGACAAATGCATTCTGAATCCTGGGAACATGCCGAAATTCTATTTGCGTGAACCTCTTTCTCAATTCCTGCACGTGGTGCAGATACGGTAGTATCTTGGAGTTCTTGGTGACCTATTCTCCTTGCACCTGGTGTATAAGCAAATCTGAATCATCAATTACCAGCAGCTCCTGAATACTCATGGCAATGGCCAGGTTGAGCCCTAGGATGCAAGGTTCATACTCTGCAGATACCAGATAATGTTGGCCGGTTTCCGATACTAAGACCTCTCCAACGCCGACTCCTTTGAGATTTGCTGCTCCGTCAAATAACATCCTCCAGCCATCATAGGATTCAACAATGTCTTCTCCTATGAACAATACTTATAAATCAGGAAAATATGTTTTCAAAGGTTCGTATTCTCCTCCCACGGGATTTTCAGCAAGTTGATCTTCCAGGGCCTGTCCCTTGACCGCTTTTTGAGTCACATAGACGATGTCGAACTCACTCAGCAAGATATCCATTTGGCCATCTTGCCAGTGGGCATGGGTTTTTGAAAGATATACTTCAAGGGATCCATCCTTGATATGAGGTATGTTGTGTAGGCACAGAAGTAGTGCCTCCGCTTTTGGGCTACCCAGGTTAGAGCGCAACAAGTACGTTCCAGCAGAGAGTACTGTGCCTCAAATGCGGTGAACTTCTTACTCAGGTAATATATAGAATGTTCCTTTGTTCCTGTCTCGTCGTACTGCCCCAGAATGCAGCCGAAAGCTCCATCGAGTACTGCAAGGTAGAGTAATAAGGGTCTACCTAGATCTAGCGGGACAAAAATCGGTGGTGTTGATAGGTACTCCTTGATTCTGTCGAAGGCCTTTTGACAATCCTCGGTCCATTTGGTCGCATCGTCATTCTTTAACATCTTGAAGATTAGTTCACATATGACTGTGGACTGGGATATGAACCGGCCAATGTAATTTAGCCATCCCAGAAAACTCATTACGTCCTTCTTATTTATTGGTGGTGGAAAATCCTAGATGGCCTTGAATTTTGATGGATCCAGTTCTATTCCTCGGCGGCTGGCGATGAACCCAAGTAATTTTCCGGCAGGAACCCTGAATGCATATTTTACGGGATTTAGTTTCAAGTTTTATTTCCGCAATCTGTTGAAGAACTTACTTAAATCTTCTATATGATATGTGGCTTTCTTGGACTTTATGATGACGTCGTCCACATACACCTCGATCTCCTTATGTATCATGTCATTGAAGATAGTAGTCATAACCCTCATGTAAGTGGCCCAAACATTCTTTAGGCCGAATGGCATCATCTTGTAACAATACACTCCCCATGGCGTAATGAAAGCTGTTTTCTCAGCGTCCTCTTCGTCCATCCAGATCTGATGGTACCGGAGAAACAATCTACAAATGAGTAGAGTTCATGTTTGGCACAATTGTCGATTATTATGTGTATGTTTGGAAGAGGGAAATCATCCTTTCGACTGGCTCACTTGAGATCCCGGTAATCGACAAAAACCCTAACCTTTCCATCCTTATTAGTCACTGAAACGATGTTGGCTAGCCAAGTTGGGTATTCAACCACCCTAAGCACCTTGGCGTTGATTTGTTTAGTAACTTCCTCCTTGATTTTCAGACTCATATCAGGTTTGAATTTTCGGAGCTTCTGCTTCACTAGTGGGCACATTGGATTCGTGAGAAATTTGTGAGCCACAATGGATGTTCCTTAAGGCTGCTAATGCTTAGTCCGGTCATATCTTCGTATGACCATGAAAATATGTCCTCATATTCCTTCAAGAATTGTGTGTACTCTTCTTTCTCTGACGGCGACAAGTGGATGCTGGTACGAGTTTCTTTGACAGTCTCTGAATATCCTAGGTTGATTACCTCAGTTTCGTCCAGGTTCGACTTAGGCTTGTTCTCAAAGTCCTCTACTTCTCTGACAATCTCCTAAGGTATGATATCTTCTTCTTCTGAATCACTGTCCTTTTGTTGCGTTGTCTCATTGCATGTCACAGTCATTGGTTCATCAATACAGGAAATAGTAATGATGTATAGGTAAAAGTATGAGAGAAAAATGATAATAATAATATCGATTCATTAAAACATAAAAGTGATTTTCAATAATTTAAACAAATGTTTTTGGAACATTGGAGATTTTATTTGAAACAGAAATGCGAAAAGGGAACCATTAGTTAATAAATAAACAATGCTTGTTCAGCCTTGCTACCCCGAGACTCGTCGGGCCCTGGATGGTCTGACGGTCCAGTTCTTGAGGAATGATCCCTTGCTCACAACTTGGATGGTAGGGCCTTCCTCCTCCTCCTCCTTGACAATAACACAACAGTCCATATCCTCATCCTTCAGGAATAAATTCCTTAAGTGTCACGCCCCGAGACTGGGGGAGAGACTGGCACCTAGTGCCTACCTATCCTTGGATAATGTTCGATGCAAAATACAAAACTAAATAGAGACTAACGCTGACTAATGTCAACATAAAGCTGGGCCAGAAAGGCCGTCATAATTACTACAACTAACAAGCCAACAAAATATACGTACAGGGCATACAAGCCTCTATTGATAGATAAACTATGATCGGAACAGGGCCCCGACCTACCCATAACCTATCTACATATATACACAAGATATACCCATACTGCTAGACCCGACAACTCCGAAAGAAGGGGAGCTTACCGATAAAGCTGAACTCGGGAAACACTTACTGAGGAGGTCTACCCATTTGTCTGTCTAAACCTGCACGCATGAAATGCAGCGCCCCTAGAAAGGGACGTCAGTACGAAATAATGTACCGAGTATGTAAGGCAATATACTGTAAGCTGAAACTGAACTGATAATATAATAACTGCAGGTAGCTGGAAGTCAAAGATAAT